>JAJONR010002725.1:0-76367 GCA_029582245.1 Solanum etuberosum
GTTGAAAGACCTTCGAGATAAGGGCTTCATCAATCCTAGTATTTCGCCATGGGGTGTCCCAGTGTTGTTTGTGAAAAAGAAAGATGGTTTCCTTAGGATGTGCATTGACTATTGGCAGTTGAACAAAGTCACAATCAAGAATAAGTATCCCATCCCCAGGATTGATGACTTGTTTGACCAACTTCAGGGTGCTAGTCATTTTTCGAAGATAGACCTCAGATCCGTTTATCATCAGCTCAGAGTTAGAGGCAGTGACATTCCGAAAACAGCCTTCAGAACTCGATATGGTCATTATGAATTTGTAGTTATATCATTTGGACTAACCAATGCTCCTGCAGCTTTCATGGATTTGATGAACAGAGTGTTCAAGCAGTATTTGAACTTGTTCGTTAGCGTCTTTATTGATGATATCCTCATTTACTCTAAGAATGAGGAAAAACATGTGACTCATTTGATGATATCCTCATTTTCATCGATAGCTTCTCCATTGACTAAGTTGACTCAGAAAAAGGTTAAGTTTCAGTGGTCAGATGATTGTGAGAAAAGCTTCACAAAACTGAAAACTAGGTTGACTACAGCTCCGGTTTTGACTCTACTAGAGGGTTCAGACGGTTATGTTATCTATTGTGATGCGTACAGAGTCGGCCTAGGTTGTGTGTTGATGCAACGAGGTAAGGTTATAGCTTATGCTTCTAGACAACTTAAGGTGCATGAGAAGAATTCTACGACTCATGACCTCGAGCTTGCAGCAGTGGTGTTTGCACTTAAGATTTGGAGACATTAATTGGATGGTGTTCACGTAGATGTGTTCACAGACCATAAAAGCCTTCAATATCTGTTCACCCAGAAAGAGTTGAATCTTCGCCAAAGGAGATGGCTTGAGTTCCTCAAGGATTATGACATGATTGTGCTTTACCATCCTGGTAAGGCCAATGTAGTAGAAGATGCCCTTAGCAGACTATCTATGGGTAGTGTAGCACATGTTGAGGAAGAAAGAAAAGAACTAGCAAATGATGTTCACAGGCTTGCTCACTTGGGAGTTCACCTTATGAGCATATCAGATGATGGTGTAACAGTTCAGAATGGGTCAGAATCTTCATTGGTAGCGGAGGTTAAGGAAAAGCAAGACAGTGATCCGATATTGCTTCAACTAAAGGGTGCCGTCCACCAGTAGAGAGTTGAGATATTCTCCCAAGGGGGAGATGGTGTGCTTCGCTATCAGGGTCGATATGTGTTCCTAAGGTAGATGAGTTGAGACATCAGATTCTTGCAGAAGACGATAACTCCAGGTATTCTATTCATCCAGGCGCCACTAAGATGTACCGTGATCGGTGGAAAGTTTTTTGGTGGAATGGCATGAAGAGGGATATAGCAGGTTTTGTGGCTAAGTGCCCCAATTACCAGCAAGTGAAGGTAGAACATCAAAAACCAGGGGGTATGACTCAAGAGATCAACATTTCTACTTGGAAGTGGGAAGTGATCAACATGGACTTCATTACAGGTTTACCTCGTACTCATAGACAACATGACTCCATTTGGGTGATAGTAGACAAAGTTACTAAGTCTGCATGCTTTTTGGCTGTTAAGACTACAGACTCGGCGGAGGACTACGCCAAGCTTTACATTAATGAGATAGTCAGGTTGCATGGGGTTCCTTTGTCTATCATCTCAAATAGAGGTCCTCAGTTTACCTCTCATTTTTGGAAGTCATTTCAGAAAGGTGTTGGTACTCAGGTTAATCTTAGCACAACGTTTCATCCGCAGACGGATGGTCAGGAAGAGCGTACCATTCAGACCTTAGAGGACATATTGAGAGCTTGTGTGATCGACTCCAAGGGTAGTTGGGATGATCACCTTTCTCTTATAGAGTTCACCTACAATAATAACTACCATTCCAGCATTCAGATGGCCCCTTATAAGGCATTGTATGGGCGTAGATGTAGATCTCCAGTTGGTTGGTTTGAAGTAGGTGAAGCAGCCTTGATAGGACCAGATTCGGTTCATGATGCTATGGAAAAAGTTCAGCTCATTAAAGATAGACTTAAGACAGCCTAGAGTCGCCAGAAGTCCTATGCAGATGTAAGGAGAAGGGACTTGGAGTTCCAAGTTGATGATAGGGTTTTCCTGAAAGTTTCACCTATGAAGGGGGTGATGAGGTTTGGAAAGAAAGGAAAGCTTAGTCCAAGATATGTAGGCCCTTACAAGGTCTTGAAAACGGTTGGTAAAGTGGCTTACGAGATAGAGTTGCCAACAGAACTAGCAGCAGTGCATCCGGTCTTTCACGTTTCGTTGTTGAAGAAATGTGTGGGTGATCCAGCATCCATAGTACCTTTAGAGAGTGTGGCTGTGAAAGATACTCTCACTTATGAGGATGTGCCAGTTGAGATTCTTGATCGTCAGGTTAGAAGGTTGAGAAACAAAGAAGTCACTTAAGGTTTTGTGGAGGAGTCAGTCCGTAGAGGGAGGTACTTGGGAAGCAGAAGCAGCCATGAAGACCAAGTATCCTCATCTCTTTCCTTCCGATTCCATTCCAGCTTGAGGTAATAGTTCCTCTTTAGTTTTTCAGTCATTCATGTGCTGATTCAGTCTTAGTATCATGTTCCTTCAGTTTGTACTTGCAATTTCAGCATATTTGCATGTCCTTGAAACTCAGTTCAGTCAGAAATCAATTTTCAGAAATTAGTGGTAGGGTTTGCACCTCTTTCCCTCCATATTCAGCTAGTTTAGTCTTCATTCGAGGATGAATGTTCCCAAGGGGGAGATAATGTAACACCCCGTATCCTAGACAGACCAGATTGCAGATTTGAGAAGCTATAGGTACCACCGACGGGAACCACCTACGGACCGTAGGGTGACCCACGGTCCGTCCTGGTGGTCCGTGGTTCACCCCCAGGAGCCCCTCCCAGAAAATCCTAGAAAAATTATTCTAAGTCCGGACCTACGCCAGGACCTACGGACCATAGGTCAGACCACGGTCTGTGGTCTAGGGCCGTAGGTCGGGCCCCAGATTTCAGTCCCAGAAACCCCCCAGAAAATTAGCTAAGGGTCAGCCTACGCCAGGACCTACGGACCGTAGGTCAGACCACGGTCCGTGGTCCAAGGCCGTAGGTCAGACCCTCACTATTCAACTCCCAGTAACGAACGATGGTTGACCAGCATGGACCGTCGGTCCATCCACGGTCTGTCGGTCAGTCCGTCGGTTGACCCTTACAACAGTTAAGTTAGGGGTCTTTTGGTCTTTTCCCTATGCGTTGGACCCCTAAACTACGTCGTTTAACCCCCTAAACTATGTAGTTTTGGTCAGTTTAAGCCTAGTAATTTAATTAGAACTTACCCTAGTCAATTCATTCTCCAAAATTTAGCAAACTCAAAGCAGAAGGGGAGAAAGAGTCGACCAAACCTTTTTCCAAGTACACAATGAGTTTTCTTCAGTTCTAGCCCCAATATCGAAAGATTTCTCTGTGGAATTCATCACCAGGTATGTGGGATTTCACTAGTGGGTTCCTCTCGCCCATTAGGTCCCTAGAATTCAGTCAGAATCTTGATTCCCTTGATATTATCTAGACCTAGGGTTTCTTGTATGTTAGAAATTGGTTTTAGTTGTTAGAATGATCCAAATCAGATTATCATGTTGTTGCTCAGTTTCTTGCATGAAATTCAGAACCCTAGCTATGTAGTTCCTTTAGTTAATGAATTACACATGCTAGGCCAGTTATTTCAGTTGTATACATGCTTCAGTTTATGAATGTCATATTATCAGATATAATTGTTGCATTCTCATAGTTTGCATGTCAGAACATCGAGCTATCCATGTTTTATAGAATTCATTCATAATGTTTTAATTTCATAATCAATTAGGAGTAGCTTAATACCGAGTGGACTAGGGTTCCATCGTACCCTCATAGTCCCAGAACTACGTGCCCCGTAGGTTGAAAGACCCCTCTGTGGGCATCATTTTAGTGATCACGCCAGTCATGCCTTTATACCTCTGGCAGGGTATATTGGGTCCTCTCGATGGGGAGTATACATAGGACTCCACATTTAGCTCATGTGGTTTTATGTTGGTTATTAGTAGCTCCCACAGTACAGTTAAATTCTAGTGCATTGACCAGGTTATCAGCTACAGTTCAGTATTCAGACTCAGCATATCATGTACTTGGTCATTGCATTCATTTAGCTCAGTATTCAGTATATCTCAGTATTTACATTCAGTTCAGATTATATCATTGCTCTTAATGCTTTCTTTAGTTATGATTATTGTTCAGCTTCACTCTATCCTGCATGCTCAGTACCTTTCAAGTATTGACGCATACTCTGCGCTACATCTTCTTGTGATGTAGGTTCAGGTTCTCAGCTTCCAGATGATGCATAGATCGGTTCTTGATCTTCAGCTTAGTAATATCAGTGGTGAGTCCTTATTCTCTGAGGACGACATACATGTTTCCTTTGCTTTTAGTCTTAGTTTCAGTTTTTGCTAGATTTAGCTAGGGCATGTCCCAGCATTTCTAGTCAGTTAGAGGCTTTATTTCAGACATAGTTAGAATCAGCTTTAGTATTTGAGTTTGACTTTTCAGTTGTTTTTAAACTCTCCGCATTTCATTTCAGATCTATCTTATGATTAGCTTCCGCATAGTGTTTATTGATTCAATTCTCTTTAAGTATGCTTATGATATGCAAGCAGGGTTAGATTGGGGTCACTCATGATCCTAGGTCCCGTGTCCGCGTCCTGGGGGTAGCCTCGGGGCGTGACACTTTTCTTGAATTATTTCTAACATTTTTCTACGTGGTCTGTAGATATGGCTATACCCAAATGTCAGGGAGATACATGCCGCCCCGCAGTGCAAGCGGGCAAGAGGAGTTATAATCAATGAGGCTGCTTCCAAGGCAAAAGAATCTAAACTCCCTACCAAGGGAGGAAAAGGGAAAGGAAATGGCAAGGCACCCATAGCTGAGTCATGGGAGGCCAGCTCTGACAGTGAGGGAGTCTACACGACTCACCTTACCTAATCAGAAAGTGAGGGAGAGCTCCCAGATTCTCAGGCTTCCATCTCTAAGCCTGAGGATGAACAACTTCTACTTGCCCGGAGAGCAGAACTGCACTCAAAGGGGATTCATAATCCATCTAGGATTTGGGTGCCTTCGGCTCATCGTCCCCCTCCAGCTTCAGTTCAGACTGTGGTCCCAACACCACCTGTATAGGGTCCTCCTCAACGGTCTCTCAACAGACTAAAGGTCGAGGTACTGAGGACTATCATTGAGGAAAAGAGATTGTCCACAGATGGTGTGGTGGACAGGTATTCAAAAATATAGCGCACCCTAAAGTCCCACAAGTTTGAGATCTTCACTAAGACCCGGGGTCCCTACATTCCTAATTGGGTCCAGGAGTTCTACTCCGCCTAGGGAGAGTTGGTACCACAAGGGAAGAATAAAGCCAACACCTTCAAACCAGTGGATTCAGTGATTGTCCAGGGGAAGAAGGTAAAGTGTGATGGTGAAGACATAAACACCGTCTTGGGATGCATTCACGACATCGCAGATGACTACCTGAGTATGATCAAGAGAACGACAATGGAGTACATGAAAAGTTGGCTGGCTCCTCTCCTTTTTAACGGTACTCTTAGGTGGATTGAGGCCGGAGTGCCCATACATAAGAGAGATCTAAATGTGGCGGCGAGGTACTAGTTTGGGTTTATTAGCAGCACAATCATGCCATCCCAGAATGAGTCTATCCTCCGCCACACAAAAGTGGCCTGTCTTGGCTCTATCATTGCTAGGAAGAGTCTAAATTTAGGTGTGATCATTGGACAAGAGATGGCCATAAGGGCCAAACAGCGTCAGACATCTCTTCCATCTCCGGTGTTGATCACCGAGCTGTGCAGACGGGCCCATGTTCTGCGTGATGAGAAGGTGGATGTGGAGTTGACCCCCACCTCCTTTACTGACATCTGGTGCATTAAGGCTGAGTACCGGAAGGATGAGGCTGAGAGAAGGAAGGAAGCTCCGGTGGATACTTCCCTGGCTATTGATATTGAGACATTACCTGTAGAGGCAGTATTGCCTACTCCGGCCACTGGGCCTTCAGGTATTTATAGCTCTTCCCCCTCTGTGACTCTGAGTTCTTCTACTGCTCCCCCACCTCCTAGAGTTACTGCTAGCACTACTGCATCCCGACCTCCGCCCACCCAGGCCATGCAACTACGGATGGGGCACCTAGCCTATTTTGCTGATGTGCGTACCTCCAAGCTAGAGGCCACAGTTCCTGGGATGATTGAGAGAGCTCTCACTGCTGCATTGACACCTCTTAGATTTTCTATTGATGCCCTCATGAGGTGACGACCTTAAAGGTTGCGATTGCGGAGTTGAGGAAGGATGTGGACCAGCTGAAGTCCACTGATATGTCTCTGATTTTTGGGACTGTGGAGATCCCTGATGACCTGAGAACAGATATTCCAGCGCGTTCTGATGTGCCTCTGGCTACCACCGGAGATGAGGTTAGAGCTGATGATGCAGCTGTAGAGTTCGAGGCTGAGACTGATGAGGAGCAACTTGTTGTTTAGGAGGAGACTGTGTTTGAGGGCCTGACTGAGGTGGAGGAGGCTATGGTACATGCTACCGTTCAGACCTCCTTGAGAGACACCACTATGACTGGGTCTAGTGCAGCTACAACTGATGCTCCACCGGACACTGATGCCCACCCTCAGAGTGTTACCCCGGGCATTGATCCCCTGACAGACGGAGTGACTGAGTAGACAGGATGATTTTTACCTCCCTCTCTGTTGTTTTTATTGATTATCTTTGTTTTAGTTGCATTTGAGGACAACTGCTTTTTTTGATGGGTGGGGTGAGGTATTTCCATACCTACCTCTTGTGATTCTGTTTTGTTTGTGAATATTGGGTTTTGTTGATCTATATATGTGTTTTGATCTTGACATTGTGGATACTTTAGCTTGTGGCCCTTTTTTTGAATGGAAATGGTTTTGAACCAAATTTTAAAATTTTTGATTTGCCATCTCTTTTGTGTGTGATTGTGGCTGTTCTTGTGCAAATTTGAGTGTCAGTTATTATCAATACCGATGACTTGAATAGTGCTCTTAATTGAACGAAATGAATGTGCGGCTACAATGAGGCCAATGAAGTTGCATAGACAATGTGTGAACTTTTAGCATCTCGTTGTGACTAGCTGGTTATCCAATGAGTCTCTTATGATGAACATTGCACACTAGCTAAAAAGTGTGGAGTCTTGTTTGATATTGGTGCCAATGCCTTGTGTGATGAGATTACTTTGAATGAGTGAACCTTGCTTGCCACATTTTGAGCCTTACCCTTTTTCTTGGAAGAAACTTGAACAATTGTGGCCTCTCTTTATTCCATTCACCCATAACATTTATGAAGTGTGGTTTGTTTGAATAGCCAACTTAGGCCAAAAGCCTAAGTTGGGGGTGTGGTGAAAAGAGAAGGAAAGACAAGAAGTATGAGAAATCCCCCTTTGAGTAATGGTTTGAAAAATATGAAACCCCTCCATGTAAAAAAAAAAAGAAAAGAGAAACGAAGCAAAGAAAAAGAATGAAAAAGTTGTGAAATAAAGTGGTGGAAATTGCAAAAGAAATGGGGTATCCGACAGTTCATATGAATTTGAATAATGGGGTGGATTGTGAGCATATTTGAAATGTTAAAGAAAAAGAGGAAAGTGATGTTCAAACCATACTTCATGAAGGTAGCAACCACTAAACCTAAATGACCATATTTTGACACTCAGCCCCGTTACAAGCCGTGAAAAGACCTTTGTGATCTTGAGTGAGCTGAAACGAATGTCGATTGGAAAATAAGGGCAAACCTATGGGTGAAGTCATGCATGTGTTCATCTTTGTGAGTGTGAGAGTTGTATGTGATTCCGAAACCTTAAATTGTTGAGAAATTGTGTGTGACTATGAAATCATCTTTGTTGTGAGGGCATTTGAATACCTTTGTTGAGCTTGAACTTGGATTTGAAGCAAGTATTATGAACTTGAGTATCTTTGATAATGGTGAGTCACAATTTGAATCTTTGAGTGCACAATTGATCATTGCATGAGTAAGTTGAACCTTGTTGTGTGCATCTATGTTGAGTCTTATGCAGCACTATTTGAGAAATCCTTTTTGAGCTGCTGATCTTGAGTTTTATTTGAGGACAAGCAAAAGTTTAAGTTTGGGGTGTTGATGAGTCCGAGATTTGGACTCATTTGGGGCTTTGTTTATATAGATTTAGTGTCCTCAAATGCTTAATTTGTGCCATAAACTGATGTTAAAGCCTTGATTTTCAGGTATATGAATTGAGAAGCAAGCAAGGACACTAACAGGCAAAAAGGAACAAAACAAACTGAAGAAGTGAAGAAAGGCGAAGCCTGATGATCACCAAAAGCACTTGGCGAACCACCGAGTGGATATTTGGACCGCCTAAAGTTCTAGTATGCCATCCCTGAGGGAAGAAACCAAGTCGGCGACAGGAAAGGCGCAGTCGGTGAATCGCCGATCAGGTCCGCGATGACAAGATTGATCGCCCAAAGTTACAGAACTTGAGGATGCTGCGAGCTAATGCAAAAAGGCGATATAAGAGAGCAAAGGGCGGTTCACTGAACTACTCGGCGAACCGACTTATATCGCCCAATGGCCTTTCATGGCTAATTTTCGGCGACTATAAATAGGATTTTGAACTGTAAATTCAGGTGCAATATTTTATTTTCTTTTAAAATCTAGAACAGTTTATCTGGGGTTTTGGATAGTTCCTTAGTAGACTTGAAGACTTTCTAAGATTCAATTTGAAGATTTTGCAAGTGGGTTTCGAATTTTCTTCAAATTCAAGCATTGTAAAGGCTTAATTACTCTTACCCAGTTGATGGCTAATTGATTTGGTAACCGTTTTTACTCTTTTATGATGTTTGGCTAAAACCCCAATTCTTGGGGTGTGATCATGTGATTATGGGTTGAATTACTTTATGGGTATTGTAAATTACTAGTTTAAATGCTATATTGAAGTGGGTTTAATCATTAGCTGAGGGTTAATTTATGAATTGTTGTTGCACATGCAGTTCTTATTTTGTGTTCTTAACTTGCTCGAGAGAGAGGTTTTAGAACCAAAGCTTTTGACTAATGGTTTGTAGGTATTGGATTGAGTTGGGTTCAGCTCGAGAAGTGAATCCTAAACCCAATCCTACCCATCTTGCTCGAGAGAGAAGATGTATTAAGGTTATGGGCTATTCTTAATTGCTATGCTTGTTGATGTTCGAGAGAAATCACTTGAAGCGGAATAGTTGTTCGAGCGAAAGCTATTTCAATTATAGTCTAGCCTACCCATTGATATTTAGCTATTTACTAGTAGTTTCAATTACCCATATATCAAAATTTGCCTATAATCGATCACATCCCGAGAATTCCTCTCCTATTGTTATTTCAAATTGTTTGTGACTGCATTGTAGTTGATAATTGCAAACCAAAACCCCCATCTGACATTTAATGTCACCCCTTTGAATTGTTTCATGTCTTTTTCGATAATTTCTATTCCTATATCTAGTTAGATCACATTTGTACTTCTTAATTGAATTTGAACACGTACCGCTCCCTGTGGGTTCGACCCCAACTCTTCGTTAGGTTTTATACTGCTTAACGATCGTTTGCACCTAGAATTGGATGAGGTGTGCTTGAAACGTTAATCAGAAATACTCCGTTGAATTTCTCCCAATTCAGAGGACCTACATCAACTGCCCTTTCTTCCTTCCATTGGTTAAACCACACTTGAGCAACCCCTTTCAATTGGTAACCAACCAAGTCCACTTTCTCAACAAGAGTCACACCCGTGATGTTAACAATCTTGTGAATACCATTGAAAAAATCTTTTGGGTCCTCATCTACCTTAAAACCATGGAATTTTTGAAGATTCATCCTCATGAATTCTCGAATCCTAGTTGCTACAATACCCACATTTGGGTTCACAGGAGCTACCACCTCAAGGTTAGCTTGAGCAGTCATGGATTGGGAAAGCACCTGGGAGGCAACCCTAAATTCTGAATGAATGACTAGCTTGGCCAAAGGGTCAACTGGAGCTTGTGGAGCTTCTAGAGGCATCATTCTGAAATGCATAGAACATGAGTTAGAAGGAAACCTTATAGAGTTCAACTCAATCAAAAGTCTTTAGGAGTATGAAAGAAGTGAAGTTTCATAAATGCCTCGTAGCCTTCTATTTATAAATGTGGCACGTTTCACACTCATGAACAAGACTCTACTAAAAGCAACTTGTCACACACCCTAAGCTAATTGTATCTGATTCTCTGAATACCAAATTTGTCACGACTCAAGACTGCCCCTAGATGTCAAATGGTGAATTAAATCTCGAAGGACTCTTAACCAACCACTTGACATAGCATGACACTGAGATAACAACATAATTGAAAGAATCATGGAAGCGTAATATAAGTCTCAAAATGACCATCTCAATTTGATACGAAAATCAGAGTACAAGACCATTAATGTGGAAAACATACTAAGTATGACATAAGTTTCTACTACAAAGGTGTGGCGGCAAGCCCTAGCTCATGAATAATCTAAATGAAAGTAAAACATGCTTGATACTTTATCTAAAAACATCCTTGATTCATAATGCATGCATATCTTCAAAGCTTTATTTCATATCAAAATCACTTATATAGCACATGTTTATGTAAAAATCATTGAAAACATTCAAATATGATCAAATCATGCATAATAAGATCATTCATAGAGATAAAACTTTACTTCAGTTGAACCCATAGAAAAATCATGAAAACCCTAGAAATTTGGGTAGAAATCATAGGTAGAAATTTAGGTTTCTTTTGGGACTCAATAGGAGAAGAGGACCAATTGATGAAATTACCACATACCTTTATCGAAGGCCTAATCAAAATCTGGAAATTAGATTTGAACTTGAAGAACCCTAGCTTCACCTTGAGTGAGCCTTCGAAAAGAAGACTTGAGAGCTTCAGGAGTTTGAGAGTGAATCTAGAGGGCTTTGACATTAGAAATGGTTATAGGTCTTAGGAATAGTCTAAAAATAGTTTAGGAATTAAAAGAAGAGGAAAAGACCCAATTAATCCTGACTAAAACTGTTGAGTCCACTCTTACAGACTATACATATGACTACAGACCAGACTAGTCCTTCGTGGAACAAGTATAGAAAATCCAAACTTTCTAATGTCAAACCAGGGACTAAGAACCACGACCCATCATTACTTCTATGGTTTGTAAACCCTCTTTTTACACTGCCCCTCTACCAAAGGCCTGGACCCCAGGCGACGAACTACAGATGGCCAAGTACGGACCGTACTTTCTTCGATGGGCCGTACCGGTAGGTCATGTACCAACTTACTGAAAAATCAAATCTCTGAATACCAACTAAGAGCAGCAAACCAAGATTCTTACAATGGAACACATCCTGTACATGGGCTCGCACAACCCTATACTAGCAAAATCTGAAACTTTTAAATTTTCAAGTTATCTTTTCTATTTTCGGGGTGTTATAAAAAGGGAATGATAGATTGGAATATGTTACCTCATGAGAGAAAGGCCCTACATCATAAAAAGATTCCCTCGGGATCCTCTTATTGAATATTCTATCTTATGACCAAGACCGAGTGAAAAACTAAATGAAAAAATAAAACATAAATCATGACCTTTATTGTAGTGAATGTCTTTTCTATATTGAAAGTTGTTATAGTAGACCACCCCTTCTTTAAAACTAAGCTTTGCAACATCATTACATTTGTCTATAGAGAATCTCCCTTCACTACAGTGAAAGTCGCAAGAGCCAAATGAGGTTTTTTCTATAGCGACGTTTGAGCAGCTTTTCCCCACATTGTTTGATTTTTTTTATTTTTTCAATTCATATCCTTCAGGGACATATGCCAGAGTACTATGGTCTTATACAACTGTAATGATTGGATAATTTGTTACAATTATAAGTGTTAAAGGGGTAAGGGTAAAAAAAGAAATTTACAAATTATGAGTGGCTTAGAGCTGATATGAGCTTGTAGACGAGTGGGTACATATATTTAGAGGGTCAGGTATCACACCAATTTGGTAAATAAATGAATCTGATCCTTTTAGGTCATGTCAATTGGACATAAATAAGATCCTTAGTGTGTGTACACATCAATGTTGATGTGTGAGCTGTTATTGTGAGTTTTCATTTATTTTAATAAATTGAAATAACTGATAGTTTTGCTACCTATCGTCTGATATGATATATTCTGGGGTGATTATACTTGTTAGCTGGTGAATTATTGTTATATGTTAAATGTCTAATCTACTTGTTGTTTGATTTATGTGTTGCATATTTTTAAATAGAGTCCACCTATGATACCTTTCACTACGTAGTGGTTTGTATTGATACTATCATGTAATATTCTTTTGTATAGTATAAACATGTTCCAGAAATTTCTATGAAAGTCTAGTTCTAGCATGTGCCAACATATTTCTGATTCAAGGATGAGCACTCTGTTTTCGGCTATTGTGGATATTCATATGCATTTGTTGTCCATTTTCTGGACAGAAAGACTCTTTTATTAATTTGATTAGTTTGATGTTTTGTTAGACATTGACTTTGATAGAGGTTCTTATACGATGACTTTAAGTTTTGGGGGAATTTATTTAGATGTTGATTTATTTTCACATTAGACTAAAGTATTGACTTTCATTAATAAAAACTCAGTTGGATCTGAATATTCTGTTACTTTTTGAATGGACTTTAATCGGCTATGTCTTAGATTCGATGGTTCTCCCTTCGGAGGGTTAATGTAGGTTCCACTCACTTTCATTTGGGTCATGAAAATAACAAAATGAAAACAAGCGCTAATTTAAATTTGAGATTTGGAGATTAACTAGTCTAATTTGATAAAGTATTATATGATCTTTTTAAAAAAAAGTATATTAGACTTGACCCCGAAATAGTAATTTTACTCAAAAGAGTGACGCAAAGGGCTGCATTGTGTATTTGACTTGAAAGTTATGCAAAGTAAAAGCGATAATAAAGGAAAATTAATTTAGTTAAAGTATATATCATAAGAAATATATTTGTTAAATCATAATTTAAAAATCAATATTAATAATGTCAAAAGAATAACACAAAAATTAAATGTAAAGGGGGCACACATAGTATCATAAACCACTAGTGAACACAGTGTTACAAAATTAAAATTGAGGGTTGTTCAGAAATTATTCTTTTAGGCAAGTTTGTTGATATAAAATAAAATTAAATGACTTAAATGAGTAATCTACTATACTTAAATGACCCTAAGCACCCTTGTCCAAAGGTAGACGCGGGATATTTCTTAGGAAAATTGACTTGTATGTGAAAAATTATTTGAAAAGGATTTTGGATAAATTTTTGAAGATGTAGTAATTTTCTTTGAATGTTGAATGTATACAAATGAATATACCAAATTTAATAATGAGATGTGCATAATAAACGTTGATATAAATCACATCATAGACTTTTGATAGGGATAATAATTTTTAATATAATGTCAATATAAAAGCATTACATTCACCAAAGATAGATTGAGATTTTCATAATAATTAATTTTAAAGATATTTTTTCTACATCAAATAATTTAAAGACATAATTAGTCAAAAGAAGATGGACGAGGTTTATGTTCCCTCTTTGGTGCTTCAGTAGGTGAATGTGATGGTTTATGATTGTATCTTAGTGCTTCACCAGGTGCATGAGATAATTTGTGCTTATGCGTCAGTGCTTCATCAAGTGAATGTGATGGATTTTGCTTGTGACTTAGTGCTTCAGTAGGTAAATGTGGTGGTTTGTGATTATGATCGGGTGGTTTTGTAGGGGAATGTGATGGTTTGTGATTGTGTTTTAGTGCTTCAATAGTTAAATCTGATGGTTTGTGCTTTGGTGGGTCAACAGGTGAATGTGATGGTTTGTGATTATGCTTTAACTCTTCATGTTGACCTAGTAAAGGTGTGGCTAGAGCCAATAATGCAATGAATAGCACAAACAAAAAGATGGTGGACATAATTTGCTTTTTTGTGTGTATGAAAATATTTTTGTTTGTGTCAAATGAAAACATTGAAGGTCATTTTATAGTATTGATAGAGTGTCATATTTATGAAAATATTTAATGTTATATTAATTATTGAGTTTGCTTCAAAAAATGATTTCTTCATTTATAACTTTATTTAATGTAGTCAAGCAAATTTAATAACATGCTTTGAATAAGAAGTCATTTCACATTTCTTATGATAGAGTAATTTTAAATTTCTTAAGTACTACGCCAATAATAAAATTCACTTCCTCTACACAAAATAAGTATCTTATTTTCCTTTTTAAGAATAATCTTCCAAACAACTTGAATTAGATCAACACAATAATTTTTAAATTGAAATATACACAATTAAAATCTATAGAAGTAGTATAATCTTAAAAGTTGCTCATACCAATATGATAAACATATTTTAAAATGTTAGCAAAAGTTCACATAATTTGGATCTTAGGAAGTGAAAAATAACAGATAAATTGAGTTAACAGTGTAAAGACTAAAAATAATTTTAATTTTTTTTAACGTGGATGAATTTTATTTAACTTCTCTATATATTATATAAGAAACTTGTTAGGGAAATTTTAAAACAGATTTTTTTTTCTTATGCTTATTTCCAGAAATATTATCACGATCCGAGACTACCCCATAGTTGTAACACGATACTTAGAGCGACAAGTGATCCCAAACTAACACATGGTCTGGCATGCCGCTATGAGTTAAACATATAACTAGAAAACATCTAATGCGGAAATAGAAAAATGATAGTTATAAGCAATCAAAACAACTTATTAAGCAATGGAATATCATCTGAAATATAACACAAAGCTGAAACTCCTATTTGATTGTCTGAAAGCCTCTACTAACATGCGTTGATGGGACATGTCCCCAACTTACTCTAACTGCCTGAAATTAAAAGGAATAAGTACTGAATTTATATTGGTGCTACATATCACTCTAAATGAAATTTATACTAGTAACTGAATTTCTCTTATAATCTGATAATTTTGATGATACTGAAAATCTAAATAGTGTATAATTGCTGAAAATTGATATGGAAATAATAGACATTTTATTTGAAAGCATCTCATGCATAAGGATTGAAAACTGAGTGCGAAACTGGTCATGATAATTTATTTAGTCAGATTGGGACATGAAATTAAAAGACACAATGTCACAACTGAAAAACTTAAGTCATGAGGATACCTACTATCACCCACCAGTAGGTAGACAAATCTGTAACCTGGAACGACAAGTAATGGGTGTAACAGTAGAAATAACGAGCAATACGCAGTAGAGGAACAATTTAAGAAATATAAGAAAAGAAAAAGAGAGGAAGTAATCTTTACATATATAGCCAAATAAATAGATCCAACCCAAAACCTGGTGATCACAAGTACCAAGCTGCTACAAAGAGAGTACAAGTCCTAAAAGTGGACAAATATATATAGACTTTTCTTAAAATACAAAAGACTAGATAAACTATACAGAAAGAGAAGTATGATCCAGAATGCCATAAGCTCACCATTGCCTCCGAATCCTACTGCATCTGGCTCGTAATTAGTGCTGATAATTGGTACTCGGACCTGGATCAGGAAAAAGATACAGAGTATAGTATGAGTACCAAAACAATAGATACTCAGTAGGCATCATAGGCCAATTGAGCTAGAAAACTAAAGAGAATATGAAAAGTAAGAATAAAACAATGTTGATGTCAATGAGCGAAGTCTAATAGGAATGCACACGAGTGTAGAAAAGAGCGGAAATGAAAACAACTAACTAAAATCTAACTGACCCCATAATCCCAGAAAGTACACTCATGCTTAAGTTTAAGTTAAAGCCCTGGCCGACCCCATAAGCCCAATGGGTACATAAAATAACAATAACTACTGATAATAGAACTCGGTGAATCCAAAACCGGAGAATGCATAAACCAAACCTCGAACCGTGCATAGGATTCCCAAAAGAACCAATAGAACCAATAGAACCAATCCTATCAATATCAACTCTGATGAGGATAATCTGCCCGAATCACGCATTGCGGCTGAAGATCAAGTGTCTAGACCTTGAATCTGTTACTATAATTTGGGTAGTATTGCCAGAGTTTGAATTTGCGACCAAATAAGCTTTTGTGGAAGAATCCTATGTCAAGTAACCACCATAAGGCCACTATGGAACGACTTCCACCCTAAAGTAGTCAATAAAGCACTCCAAGCCCGAAAAGAATCCAATCCCAAATCGTCGAACAAAATCTTTAATCACAACCGAGAAACATTAGGGCTGTAGTAAAAAATAAGTTATGGATGAAAGGTCATCGGAGCTGAGTTGCCACCAAATTAATAATCATACTGTCAGACAAGTTTGATACATCAGTCTAAATGGAGATAAGTTATCTGAAGCGACATCGGAGCAATACTAAGGCCTATTGGCTCCAAAACGCAAGTCGAAGGCAAGCACTAGTCTACACCTAGACTAAAGCAAAACATGCTTCCAACATGAATCATAAAAAAGTACAACACAAGCCAAAAGGTAAGGATGGTGACAAAATTCCAATTAAACATGCTAACTTCCCGAAAGTCTCAAAATAAAGCCTAAGACATAATTTCTAAATAACTAAGCCTAACCATATACTAACCCAACCCTAATTCAAACAAATCAATACAAATTTACATTCTCTATTTAAATCCAGAGACGGGATGTCACAACTTTTTTCAATGCAGACGATGGGCACTCCAAAATAACAATTCTAGAGCTTTCCCTTTTAGAACGGCCTTTGAATGCTGCTATGCTATCTAAAACACAATCACAACATCATTACGAACATTTACATAAAAAACACAATAATTGGAGATAGACCAAAAATTGAGTCAAATATAAAAATGTAAGACTCACGCTAGGAATCCCTAAATTGACACCATCAAAAGGTCCAATTAAGATTATTGAACTTGTTTCCCAAAATGGGAAAAAATTCAAGCTCAGAAAGAAGCAAAACCAACTAATGCAAGAACGAAAAAGAAGAACACCATTAGAGGGCAACAAGAGGTCTAGGAAGTAAGAAATTTCCTTTTAAATGAAGCTACAACGCCTTTCGAGAGTCCCCACACGATGCTCTACCAATTTTAGGCAAGAATAAAAAATTCCCCTAGAAATTTTAGCTCCAAATACTCTAAATTGATAAAAAGACCTAAGAACGGTCTTAACTACCAGGAGGTACCACAAAAGTGGTCACTAATGCCAGTTAAGCGGCATCACAATAAAAAACCATTGCCAGTCAAGCGCATAAGCGAGGCCAGGGTCGCTTAAGCGGTTGGCCTCTAGCTGTCATGGCCGGCTAAAGCAAACCCCTGACTACTAAGATGAAGGCCTCTTAAGCAACACAAAGGCTGCAAAGGCAGCTGCACCAACATGATGCACCAGAAATTTAAGGCTAAGTCCTTATGGATTCAACTCGGGTGCTCGAGATTAGTTTTGAACCCTGTGCACGCAAACGAGATATCTAGCATTCAAGACTCAACGTAGGTGTCAAACTTCCAAACGAGGTCATCTCGACAAAAAGTGGATCCTACACCTAAAGTCTATTTTAAGCCAAATTCCACAAGGGGGCTCGAGATTATCCTAAAAGCCTCGAGATCCGCACCAAAGGTCCTACTATACAAAATCCAATGTTCCTTTGCTGATGGAACTATCAAAATTGCATTTTGAGGTTTTCTTTCTAAACTTTTGACCAAAGTCAAGTGTTCATGTTTCAGAAGCTCCAAACACACATGAACTTGCACAGAATCCAAATGAATGACAAGGTAACCAAATTGTAAGTCCCAGCAAAGCATAAATAATTTGGGGTTTTTATAGGAACACTTTAAATAAAAAAAATAACACATTAACAAGGAAATGACCTGGAGGGTCATTACAACATCCACTACTAAAAGAGACTTTCATTTGCAAACGTAAGAAGAAAGAAGTACATGAAGGCTCTAACAAGCAGGGAAATTGCTCTCACATCTCGTGCTTGGTCTTCAAGGTAGCCTCCTTGACTGGATGATGCATCCAATAGACCTTAACCATATGAATTTCTCTTGAACACACCGATGTACATCTTTGGCTAGAATGAAAATAGGCTCCTCTACGAAGATCAAACGTTCATCCAACTCAACTGAATCATATTGGAGCACATGAGACTCATCAGGAATATACCGGTGCAACTAGAAACATGGAAAACCAGATGGATAGATGAAAATAAGTAAGGTAGGAACAACTCATAAGGGACATTACCAACACTCCATAGAATCTGGAATGTTATTATAAACCTTGGGAAAAGCATGCTCCACCTCCCAATTCTCATCACGCCATTCATGGGCGACACTCGAAGGAATACCCGGAAAACAACTCTAAATCTCAGTGGCAATGCCTAGGATCAGCATAACTATGGTGCCTAAACTGAGCTATCCTGAGCCTATCCTAAGTCACCTGCACCAGATCTATGGCCAGTACCACGCGACATAGGCTTCGAATACTCAAACCAACAAACCGGAGAGTGAAAATGTTTAACATATAAAGCCTCTAACGAGGTCATTTCAATACTTCAGTAGTAGATGTTGTCACATGCAAACTGTGCCAAAGCCAAGAAATTGTCCCACTTACCCCTAAAATAAAAAATAGAGACCCACACTATATTTTCTTAAACCTGAATAGTGTCACCTAACTGATCGTCATTCTGCAGGTGAAAAGATTTGGTAAGATCTACACGGTACCCAACTTCTCCAAAACCTAGAAGTAAACTGAGAACCCCAATATGAAATGATAGATACAAGCACCCCGTGAAGACGGACTATCTCCCAAATGTAGACAAGAGCTAACCTCTCGGCACTAAAAAAAGACTGCACGTGAAGAAATGTACTGTCATGGTCAATTGATCAATAATGACCCAATGTTGTCAACACCTCTAGAACTCCAAGGCAATCCCATAACAAAGTCCATGGGGTAGAACCATCTTTCTGACACACGAAGAAAATTGGCTCACCCTATGGAGAGATATTGAGTCTAATGAAACCTTTATCTAAAGGATTTTTTAAATGCAACTTTAACTCTATAAGCTCAAATTGAGCCATTATGTCTGGGGAATTGATATCGTATGGTATTTCTTGAAAAATTTGTACTCGAAAATCAATTATCTCTTTTGGGAGGGACTTCAAGAATATCTTCGAAAAACACATCTAGATTTTCTTTTACTACTAAAATAGATAGAAGGGTTGGGGTTTTTAACCTTGAATACATAACCTGAATATTATGAATACAACCTTTATATATCATCTTCCTAGACTTAAGGTAATAAATAAACCGACCTATAGACGCTACAGTACTACCCTTGCACTCTATGACTAGTTCATTGGAAACTAGAATTTAATGACTCTGGTTCTATAGTTGACTACGGACTAACTAGAGTGTAACCAATCCATACAAAGAATAACATCAAAATCAAGAATTTCTAACTCTACTAGAACAATTATGGTGACTTTTGGAAAATCTGAGACTGGGCAATCCATGTATACCCATTTAGCTAAGAGTGACTCACCAACAATAGTAGAGACTGAGAAGATTTCTGTTAAGATCTCTGAACTGACATCAAAATTCACTGCAATATAAAGATTCACAATGGAAAGTGTTGCTCCTAGATCAAACATACTAGAGACTACATCATGACAATCATCATAATCATGTTGAGTCTACTAAGCATAGAACTTGTTTTGCAACAGAACGCTACTTGCATTTGATGAGGCACCTGTTGATTCAGGCGACCTGTTGGAGCTGTAAAAGGGTTGGTCTGAGACTGTTGGCGAACATCCATTCCCTTCAGAAAATAAAATGGGCACTCTCTCCATTTATGACCTGACTTGCCAAACCCAAAGCAACCACCACTACCAGTCATACAGTCTCCTGAGTGGTTCATAGCATAGTTCTTGCAAAACAGATAAGTACGATCACTAGTGACACTACCATGGGACTTAGATCCTGGTACTCTATCCTTGTTCTCCTTTTTGAGCTTGGGCACAGGGGCACTAGACGATGATAGGACTGGAGCTGAAAAATTCTGATGAAACTAAGAGCCATTGCCACCACCTGATTTCTACTGAGAGTAGTCTACACTACTTATTCTAGCCTTCGTACTCTCCTATTCACTTTCCTTACCCCTTTTTCCTCTATTTGTGCATGATTCTTCAATGTCCATCTCATTAATCACTATCATAGTCTGGCACTCCTTTACCATTGTCTTGGATGCACCAAAAACAAACTTACTCATGTGGGCCCTTGAATTGGACACCATCGATGGAGCATACTTAGAGAGTTGGGTAAACTTAAGAGAATACTCTATTATAGTCATATCCTTTTGCTTCAGATTTAGAATTCTTGGACCTTGGCTTCCCTTAGCTCAACCAGAAATAACTTATCTCGGAATGCAGTCACAAATTCATCCCAAGCGATTGAACCTGGATCAACACCCTTACCACTCTTCACTGCGTGTATGAAGTTTGACCCACTCCCTTCAAGTGATAACTAGAGTGAAACCCATTATCTACGTAACTTTCTAGATGACATCAATGATTTACAGTTGATCTTTCTCCGACCTAGAACTATGAAATTTAGGAGGGTTTATTCGGGTAAAATCTAGGATCTTGTTGTTGCCGTATTCCTATTCGAATTAACTAGAGAAACAACTTTCTAGTTGACCTTAGTGGTCATGGCCTAATCTAGTGATTGGAAAGCAACCTTAAGCTCTGCAGAAGATACTTGAGCGTTGAGAGGGTCTACTGAAACAGGTGGTGCTTGGCGTTCTCATTGCCATTTTTTCCGTTCCTCCTTTTGTATGCTCTCTAGGGAGACATGATTCTATAAACGTGTAGAGAATGAGTTAATAGGAAGTTAATTAGAGTTAACAATCTATTGCACAATAAGAACATGAAAGAAAGAAAATTTTCCTAAAACACCTCATAGATTCTTATTCATAAGAGTGGTATGCTTCACACCCATAAATAAGAATTTACTTTATGTGGCTTTAACCACCCTAGGACACTTTAAACCTAATGCTTTTATACAAAGTTTGTCACGACACGAGACTACCCCATAGTCATAACATGGTACTTAGAGCCACAAGTGATTTCAAGTTAACCCATGGTTTGGCATGACACTAAGATTTAAATGTATAACTAGAAAACATCTTATATAAAAACTAAAGCTGACAATGATAAGGAATAAAAATAATTTCTTATGGTAATGGAATATCTTCTAAAACATAAAACAAAGCTCAAACTCATATCTGATTATCCGAAAGCCTTTAATAAAATGATATGCTGGGACATGTCCCCAACTAACTCTAACGATCTAAAATAAGTTCATACATGGTCAATGCAATACTGAAAAACTAAACTGTGGGAGAACGTAAAACCGACATATTCCGTCTGAGCTTAAGATAGAGTCCAACATGTACCTCTGTTGGGAGGGTTCTCTAAACCTTACCAGGGTAAGAGATATTGATGGCATGGATCTATAAAGTTTATCATCAAAATAGAACTAAGAAGTCTAGCCCACTAATGTGTAACCCTTATAACCTATGGTGGCACATAGTTCTGGAACTTAAGGATTGCTATAAAGGTCTCAGCCGACGCTGACGTTGAGCCTTCACCCTATGCCCATTCTGTGAATTTATATTGTTAACAAAATAACACTGGTAATTTGATAATGTTGGTAATACTGAAAATCTGGATAGCTCATAAGTGTTGAAAATTGACTCTGAAATTATAAACACTTTATATGAAAGCACATGATTAAAAACTGAGTGCCAAACTAATCTTGATAATTTCTGTAATCAGACTCAAAATTGAAATTAAAAGACACAAGTCCAAAACTATACAATTTACTTTCCCTAAAGTTTCTTTAAAATACACTTAAGTAAATATGCTAGAATTTATGGAAAACATATCTTTATATGTTGATAACGAAGAGGAACAGCAATACGCTCAAATTATCAATACTGATCATACAAACCCTATATATCTATATAATTTTATATTTGAAAATACAGCGTTTTCTTTGGAATTCAATGAGTTAAAAGATACTCATTGATGATATTTCACATACTCGGTAGGAAGACACTTGACTAAATTATTGAATGTAAGCCTGAGGGTGAGAAACCCTTTTTTCTTGCTTGGGTGAACTAAGAACGTAATGATCTGATTATTCCAAGTGTTGGGCATCGGGGATTAGTTTAAGTCATCTGGTTTCCCCTTAATCCCACTTAGGATAGGTAAAAGGACATACTCTAGGAGTAAAAAGAGTGAAAAAAGACTAAAATAGCCTGAGAGAAAAACTGTTGGAGAAATCCACGAGGGTCATCTATGGTCTATTGTTCCATTTATGATTCATAGATGTCGTTCGTGGAATCCATCAATATTAATAGTCTTGGAAGTTAAATATGTGAGACTATTCTACGGTCAATGGTTCCATATACGGTCCACTGAATGGGTCCGTAATTGCTAGGCAATAGAAATAGTAGCTAATTTTCCCACACATCATTCAATAAATCCATTGTTTTAGTATGATCCACAACTCGTGGTTATAGCTCGGGAAACTCAAGTTGGAAACCAAGTCTCTGAAGTTGATTTATGAGCATTTTATACTGTTTGTGGTTCATTTTAGCGGTCCGTAGATGACTTCTGTAAAACCCTATGTTCTGCCGTCATAAATTATTTGAATTTTAATGATCTGTTAAGGTGTTTCAAATATAGTACAAGAGAATTAATTAGGTACAACTAACCCCTTGAAGTTAGTATCGATCACAACATAGCCCTGCGAAGTTTGTTGAATTGTTAAAATAACATTTGATATTAAAATTTAGGAATACAATTATATGAACATATGTACCATTTTAATCATAAAAATCATAAGAGAACATCAAATTAGGCATTGCTACTTATGTGTCTTTCTTATTCTCCTTATTATCTCTTTATGATGTTAGAACGACAACAATTTATTTTTTGTACACAAGCATTAAATTTAAACTACACAGTTCAAACGATATGGCATAGTGTCCCTTAATTTCAATTAAACCATCTAAACTTAGAAATTCAATAAATTTTATTTACTGTATAATTTTCTACTTTATGGAATCCCGAACCATTTTAATAAATGTGTATTTGTCATTGATCATAGTGTTTTTGATGATTTGTTAATTACAAACTATTTTTGAAAATAGCCTCACATCTATTGCTCACTAAAAACAAGTTTGTGTAAATTGGTTTAATGAATTAATGAAATAGATATGTCTTTTGAGCACCGAGCCATCAAGTTGGTACAATCTAATAGAATATGAAAATTTTCTAAATATTAATTATTATTTTATAATTAAAAAAGTTGATGAGGCCTATATATTAAAGTCGAAAAATGTGTATGTACTCGGCTGACCCAAAAATAAGATCCTGCCAAAGACCATACGAAAAATAAAAAAAAATGGAAATATCAAAAGTGTTCAAAAGACACAAGTAATAAAATAAAAGAAAAAGAAAGTATTTGTTCCTAATTGGAAATCTAATTACAAGATTCCACTTCCCTCTACCGACTAAGATGATCATTGACAACTCATTATTAAGGAGGATGAACAGAAGCTATAAGAGACTACTCATGTTAACAATTTTCTCTCGAATTGCTATAGTTAGAGGAAATGTATACCCTTAGATCCTTCATAGCCGACTAGTCTCTGGGTCGTTTGGTAAAGTGTATAAGAATAATGCTAAATAGAGTGTACTAGTAATGCTTGTATTAGCAATGCATGTATTAGTTATGCTTGCATTAATTATACATAAATTATTGTAATGCATTGTTTGGTTTAATGCATTAAAAATAGCATGCATTTCATAAGAAAATTATTTACAAAGATACCCTCCACTATTATGGTAGAAAAGATGTAAAAAAGGTTTTGAGGGGTAATTGGGTCTTTTATCATATTGATGAATGCATTAAAACTAGGGTTGTTCATAGTTATGGTTAAGAAATCAAACTGAACTGCAATCCGAACCAAACCATTTAGAAAAACCGATATTTGATTTGGTTTGGTTTTAAATTTTGAAAACCGATATTATTTTGTTTGGTTTTGATTTTACTAAAAAACAGCCGCAAAAATAATCAACCTGAATCGATAATTAGATATATAAATTTTATTATTATTTATATATCATTCATAAATAAAATATAAATATTTTTTTTAATTTTTAATTAACTTTAGTCTTGGGAAAACTACATAAATGAGTCATAAAATCTAAAATGATTACAAGTTCATACCTAAATCCAAAGTAATTCCTAAAATACGCATTCTCTCATAAATAAGCACAGTCCACACCCCGCATTCATCAAGGGTGATAATTTTCGCTTAACTGATACTAAATCGGTATCATATATATTGTATTGGTATCATTAAGGTTGATAATTTTACTTAACTGATACTAAATCAATATATATATATATATATATATATATATATATACAGTATTGGTATCATTAAGGTTTCTTATTCAGAAATTACTTATTAATCAATGATATTATAAGAGTATATATATTTATTATTGTGGTATCATTAAGGTTTCTTGTTCAGAAATTACCTATTAGTCAATGATACTATAAGAGTATATATATATTGTATGGTATCATTAAGGTTTCTTGTTCAAAACTTACTCATTAGTCAATGATACTATACGAGTATATATATACTCTTATAGTATCATTGACTAATGAGTAATTTCTTAACAAGAAACCTTAATGATACCATTATAGTATTTATATGCTGATTTAGTATCAATTCAGCAAAATTATCAGCCTTAATGATAGCAATACAATATATATATATATATATATATATATATATATATATACTGATTTAGTATCAGTTAAGTGAAATTATCAGCCTTAATGATATCAATACAGTATATGATACTGATTTAGTATCAGTTAAGTGAAATTAGTAAGGGGGTATATAGTGTAATTATTAGTGGGTATGAATGTAAAGGGGTATATGTTTGTAATTATTTATTTTTATGGGGTATTTGCTTATTTTCTCCTTAAGTCTTTACTTATCATTTTCTCAAGCCCAACACTTTAGCCCAACTATAACAACCCTAAGTCCAAGTCCATCAGAATTCATTTTAGTCTTTACCTACTCTACTTCACATAAAACAGTCACACTTTCTCTTAATTGAATCACTTTGTTCATGTAATAATAACTCTAGTATCGCTTAATTGCTTAATTTAACAGAT
This sequence comes from Solanum etuberosum, assembly GCA_029582245.1. NCBI lineage: Eukaryota > Viridiplantae > Streptophyta > Magnoliopsida > Solanales > Solanaceae > Solanum > Solanum etuberosum. The sequence continues at coordinate 25,353 of JAJONR010002725.1, forward strand.
AATAGTTTTTTTGTGGATTGTTCATGTACTAGGTGTTTGTATCTATCGGGATATGTACTTCCTCAAAAAAAATTATTACTTTCAAACTGAATAAACCAGAAAAACTGAACAAAACCGAAACAAACAGACGGTTATTTTTTTTGTTTGGTTTGGTTTTAGAAATTTTAAAAACCGTCTAGATTGATTTGGTGTTGGTTTTAATCAATAAACGATCCAAAACGAACCACAAACACCCCTAATTAAAACCATTGTATTGCTAATACCTAGAAATCCATCGTATTAGCAATGCACACTTAATACACAATAGTGTATAACTAGTTCAAGCATTAGTTATACATAGGTTGGAAAAGAGTATCAAACAAGGTACTAGTAATACACAAGCTTAATACCTGCATTAGTTTTCATAATACACTCTACCAAACGACCCCTAGGTGTTCTTAAGTTCTAACTAGGCTCTTTGGTATCTAAGTCCAAAGAAGACGATTCTTTAAATTCTAATAGATGCTAAACAAGAGGATCAAAATGGTAATAAGGTCATGTACACCTTCAATTAACTACATATCTTAGAGAATATAAATATCTTGACTAAATTCTCTTTGAAGGTTCTTCGGACAGCTTGTGTCATTATTAGAAATTTTCAATGAAACTGGGGAAATTGAGACTTTGGATACACGATACATATTTATGGTGCCTAGATGAATAGAATACACGATATATATTCATGGTGATGTGCTCCCACTTCTACTCTAGGACATATAGTATGCAATATCTCTCCTCATGCCACTCCACCAATAGTGCTGCCTAAAATCACAATACATATTCATGGTGCCCAGATGAATAGAATATCTAGAATCACGGACCTCATGAAGCATTAATTGAATCAAATCTCCAACTATCGAAACATAAACACGACTGTAATCCAAGGTGTCCTGCCTGGTGTAACCTCACAAAACCTTATCTCGGACAGCTACCAACGCCTCATTCTCAAATTAACGACCACATATCCACTCCAACATAGAAGAGTGAACCCAAATGTAGGCTAACACCCACATATAATCTGAAAAATTGAGTCGAATCATGCTATTTTTTAAAGATTGAATGTCCAAAGTAAAAGTTTGCTCCACAGTAAAAAAAAATAAGACTAGACTACCCATCCTCATCGGATTCTGACTCAAGGCATCCACTACCATGTTCATCTTGCCAGGATGGTATAGAATAGAGAGGTTGTAGCCCTTCAGGATCTCAATCCATCTACGCTGCCTCGATTTAAGGTCTTTCTAGTTCATAATGTACTGTAGTCTCCTGTGACTAGTGTAGATCACACATAAGACCCCATACACGTAATACCTTTAAATTTTAAGCTTGAAAACTACCGCCACCAACTCCAAATCATGAGTGGGGTAGTTGTGATCATGCACCTTAAGCGACATCAATGCATACACTGTGAAGCCCCCACCCTCAACTGGTAGAGCCATAACAGGAGCAATAGTGAGAAACTCTTTGAGCTTCCAAAATCTCAACTCACATTTATCTGACCACTCGAAAGGAACATCAAGGTGAGTCAACTGAGTCAAAGGTGTTTTAATGGTCGAGAAGTCTTCAATAAACCCTTTGTAGTAGTCTACTATTTCGATAAAGTTTTGACTTTCAATCACTTAGGTGGGCGTAGCCCAATCACGAATAACCTCAATCTTAATTGGATCCACCATAAATTCATTCTTGGACATCACGTGACCCAAGAATGCTACAGACTCAAGTCAAAACTCGCATTTTGAGAACTTGGCATTAAATCATTGATTTCTCAAAGTCAGGAGCATAGTCCTAAAATGTTGCTCATGCTCCTCCCATCTTTGTGAGTATACCAAAATGTCATTGATGAACACAATGAAAAGGAATCAATATACGACCTGAACACACGCGTCATCAAGTCAATGAATGTTGCAGGGGCATTGGTCAACTCTAAAGAATTAACTAGGAACTCATAATGGGTGTAACAAGTCCTCAATGTGGTCTTAGGAATGTCTGATGCCCTAATCCTCAACTTATGGTAACTAACACCATAGCACCCTACAACTGGTTAACAACTCATCTATACAAGGCATGGAATACTTTTTCTCCACCGTCACCTTGTTCAACTGCCTATAATCTATACATATTCGTATAGACATATCTTTCTTCTTCACAAACAAGACTGGGACACCCTAAGGTGACACACTAGGTCGAATGAATCCATTACCTAAAAGATCCTAAAGCTGAAGACTGGACTCCTTGAGCTTTGCTGGGGCTATATGGTAAGGTGGAATACAGATAGGACGAGTTCCCAACTTAAGGTTAATAGCAAAGTCAATATCACTCTCTGGGGAAAGGTCAGGTAGATCATTAGGAAATACATCGGTGAACTCTAGCACAATAGGAATTAAATCTATTGTAGGGACCTCCCTACTAATATCCCACTCATAGGCCAAATAACCTAGACACCCGCTAGCAACTAATTATCTCTAAGCCCAAACAAAAGAGATAACCTCAGTTGGTGTGTGACTAAAACAACCATACCACACCACCAGAGGGATACAAGGCATAAATAAGGTAACGATCTTAGCAAAGCAATCCAAGACCTTATGGTAGGGGTATAAACAAACCATGCCCAAAATAACATCAAAATCTAACATATCCAACACAATAAGGTCAGCCCGAGTGTCACGCCTCTTGATGGTTACCAAACAATATCTATACACAATAAGGTCAGCTCGAGTGTCACACCTCTTGATGGTTACCAAAAAATATCTATACATAATAAGGTCAGCCCGAGTGTCACACCTCTTGATGGTTACCAAGTAAGATCAATACACAATAAGTTCTATGCACTTCAAACTCGTCATGAGTAAGAGGGTTCTCATGATGTGGTCACCAGTATGTTGAAAGTCTTTCATCTTGATGTGTATCTGTGCTTGATCGCGGTGCTACCTTGTATTTTATGACGCTATATGTGGATATGAGGTTTGATGTTCTTCCGGATGTTTTGTTAGACCTTTTTTCATGCGCTACTCATATTCATGAATCTATTAAGGCTAAGCGAGTCTATACGAATTGTCCCGTCTCCTTATCCCATAGAGTCACTCATGTTGATCTTGTAGAGCTTGATATGTTAGATTTTGATATTATTCTTGGTATGGATTAGCTCCATTCCTGTTATGCTTCTATTGATTGTAGAATCCGAGTGATTAAGTTTCAGTTTCCAAATCAGCCCGTCCTAGAGTGGAAGGGGGAAATGCTATGCCTAAGGGTTAGTTTGTTTCTTGTCTTAAAGCTAGAAAAATGATTTTTAAGGGTTGCATATATCATCTTTTCCGGGTTAGGGATATATATTCGGAAACCCCTACTCTTGAGTTGGTCCCCATTGTTAATGAGTTCCCAAAAGTGTTCCCGGATGATCTACCTGGTATTCCTCCCGAAAGGGAAATAGACTTCGTTAAAGACCTTCTCCCAGATATGCAACCTATCTCTATTCCTCCTTACCATATGACTCTGGAAAAACTTAAGGAATTGAAGGAGCAATTGAAAGACTTGTAGGATATGGGTTTCATCCGACATAGTATCTCTCTATGGGGTGCTCCAGTTTTATTTGTTCATAAGAAAGATGGTTCACTTCGCATATGTATTGACTACCAAAAATTGAATAAGGTTACCATTAAGAATAAATATCATCTTCTAAGGATAGACGATTTGTTTGATCAACTCCAAGGGGCGAGTTACTTCTCAAGATTGACCTCCGATCAGGTTATCACCAATTGAGGGTGAAGGAAGAGGAAATTCCCAAGATGGATTTTCAAACTCGGTATGGTCATTATGAGTTTTTAATAATGTCGTTTGGTTTGAGTAATGCTTCGGCCATATTTGTAGACTTGATGAATAGAGTGTTTAGATAATATCTAGACATGTTTGTGATTGTGTTTATTGATGACATCTTGATTTACTCAAGGAGTGAGGATGAGCATTCCGATCATTTGAGGATTGTGTTGCAAGTCCTCAAGAACCAACAACTCTTTTCAAAGTATAGTAAGTGCAAGTTTTGGTTGATATTCGTGGCTTTTCATGGTCATATTGTTTTTGGTAAGGGTATTGAGGTAGATCCTAAGAAGACGAATGCAGTTAAGAGTTGGCCTAGACCTTTATCCCCTTCGGATATTAGAAGATTTTTGGTTTGGCTGGTGATTATTAAAGGTTTGTTGAGGGATTTTCTTTGATTGCCTCTCCATTAACGGCATTGACCCAAAAGAAGATCAAGTTCTTATGGTTGGAAGCATGTGAGAAGTGTTTCCAAGAATTGAAAGATAGACTTACCTCCACCCCGATATTGACTCTATCGAAAGGACCCAATGGGTTTGTTATTTATTGTGATGCTTCAAGGATTGGACTAGGGTGTGTCCTTATGCAAAATGGGAAGGTTATTGATTATGCTTCAAGGCAACTTAAAATTCATGAAAAGAACTATCCCACCCATGATTTGGAACTAGCGACAGTTTTATTTGCCTTAAAGATTTGGAGGCATTACCTATATGGTGTCCATGTTGATGTATTTACCGACCACAAGAGTTTTCAATTTGTGTTCAAGCAAAAAGATCTAAATCTTCAACAAAGAAGGTGGCTTGAGTTTCTAAAAGATTACAACATGATTGTTCTCTATCACCCCGGAAAGGTGAATGTGGTGGCGTATGCTCTTAGTCGACTATTAATGGGTAGTGTTGCTCATATTGAAGATAAAAAGAAAGAGTTGGTTTGTGATGTTCACAGATTGGACCAATTGGGTGTTCAGTTGGTCGATTCCACCAAAGGTGGCCAAGCAAGGTCTTGACCCGATCTTGGACGATTTGAAGGAAGCGGTGCTTAAAAAGTCCGTTGAGGCATTCTCCCAAGGGGGAGATGGTATGCTTCAATATCAAGGACGTTTGTGTGTTCCAAATGTTAATGACTTGAAAGACCAGAGTTTATCGGAAGCCCATAGTTCGATATTCCATTCACCCGGGAGCCACCAAGATGTACCATGACTTGCGGGAGGTCTATTGGCTGAATGGGATGAAGAAGGATATTGCAGAAATTGTGGTCAAGTATCCTAATTGTCAACAAGTGTAAGTTGAGCACCAAAAGGTGGGAGCTTTGTCTCAAGATATTAGTAATATGGACTTTATCGTTGGTTTAACCTGCATCTGGTGACAACATGACTTGATTTGGGCTATTGTAGATTGTATGAAGAAATTCACTTATTTCATTCCCGTCAAGGTATCTTATTTGATGGAAGACTATGCAAAGTTATATCTAACGGAAATGGTGAGGTTGCATGGTGTACCTCTATCCATCATCTCTGACCGTGGTACTTAGTTTACTTCTCAATTTTGGAAGTCTTTCTAAAAGGGCCTTGGTACTCGTGTCAAACATAGATCGGCCTTCCATCCTCAAACCGACGGACAAGTATCGATATGGCTCTATTTGAGGCTCTTTATGGTAGGAGTTGTAGATCTCTTATAGGCTGGTTTGAAGTTGGTGAGGTTGCTTTGATAGGTCCCAAGTTAGTACATGAGGCTATGGAGAAGGTTCAACTTATTAGAGAAAGGTTTAAAATGTCTTAAAGTCGACAAAAGTCCTATGCCGATGTTAGAAGAAGATATTTAGAATTTGATGTTGATGATTGGGTTTACTTGAAAATTTCCCCTATGAAGAGTGTCATGAGGTTTGGTAAGAAATGGAAGCTTAGTCCCCGTTATGTTGGACCATATCAGATTTTGAGGCGGATTGGTAAAGTTTCTTATGAACTTGATTTGCCTAATGACTTAGCATCACTACACCCAGTTTTTCATGTCTCATTGTTGAAGAAATTCATTGGTGATCCGATATCTATTGTACCATTTGAGAGTCTTGGTATAAAAGAGGGTCTTTCTTATGAGAATGTTCCGATTGAGATTTTGGACCGACAAGTTATGAAGTTGAGAAATAAAGAAGTTGCATCCGTGAAGGTCTTATGGAGAAATCAAAGGGTTGAGGGTGCTACTTGGGTGGCCGAGGATGATATGATGTCCCGTTATCTCCATTTCTTTCTCTTCGACCCTACTCTAACTTGAGGTATTTAGTTCCTCATGGTGCATCCTCATGTCTTAGCAATTCTCATGTTTCCTCATGCATGTATACTCATGGAATCTTGCTTTTGAGATTTTGATTTAGCTTCATTGATTGCTTTATGATTATGTGTATTGAGTATGAATTGCATGTATACCCTATGAAATGATGTTTCTAATATATTTAATCTTGTAGTTGATGTTTCTCCTTGACATTGTGCATTTTGATGAATTTGCATTCATATTGGCTATTATATCTCTTTCCCTACCTCCTTATACTGCCTTGAGTCCCATTCGAGGATGAATGTTCCCAAGGGAGCGATATTGTAACAACTAGGAATTTGGAAAGGAAGAAAATGACTTTTTGGACTGTAGTCCGATTCTATGGTCCCATCTACAGACCGTAGAAGCTTCTACGGGCCGTATATGGCAACCGTAGGAAGGGAAAAAATATATTTCTCAAATAAAGTCCCATTAACCTTTTTTACGGTTCACCATGACGGCCCGTCAAATGTGTTTCTACGGTCCATAGGAAGACCTACGAGTCGTAATTGGTTTCATCAAAAGTTGGCCCAAATAAAAGGTTTCTGAATCTTTCTACTACGGACCATATGTCCAAACCGTAAGAAGGGTCGACAATTTTTTTAGGGCTTTTAAGTCTTTTCCCTAATTGATTAATGTCTAAACTGAATCGTATTGGCCCCAATCGTAGGCCCTATAAATACCCCTTAAGTTGTAAAAGTACCCCTTTACAGTCATTCACCCAAATCCCTAAATTTCCTCCAAGTTTATCCCCATCAAATTCCCTCAACTCAAGGAAAAACAATCTAGGGTTTCAAGCACCAGGATATCAAACTCACCATAGCAATTGGGCTTTGAACTCCAAGGATTGTTAGTATTCATCAATGGAGTCCTTTCCTCCGTATAGTTCCTAAAATCTCCAATTTTACAAGATTAGATTCTCAATCAAAATTAGTGTTTTATTCCTTCTTCATGGGTTCTTTCCAACTTTTTTCTAATTGATTGTTTTATATCTATTTATGCATGAATTGAAGTAATTATATGTTTTTGAGTTGAATTCACATGAACACATGCATTTTACATTATGAACACATGATTAAGCTTATGAACTATGGAAGATGAATTTATAAAGATATGCATGTTCGTTCTATGGAAATTGATATAAATGATTTAAGGTTGCTTTGAGAGTAAAACATCGATGTTGTTGTTGTTGTTGTGAAAGTTCATTCTCACATAAAAAGGATTGATAAGGTTTAAAGCTTTTCTCACCTAAGTTGAATCAAGATTAAGGAGCTATTCTAAATGAACTTTAGCTTGGATGGGTTGGTTAATTGCACCTTTCCATGGATAATAAGATGAATATGAATAATGACTATTCTGTGGGTTTTATACTTAGCACTCAAAGAATATTGAGATGGAAGTTCTCCCGTTAGTAGAGGCCGGATTTCTAGCAGCAATCTACTTATTCCATAATTGTGTGCCAACATAGGTTGTCTTAGATAGACATTAGCTAGTGGATCCACTTTAGCTCAAGTTTATGGTTCTTACCTTGGCAAGTAAGGACATCTCTTTTCGGTGTGGGATAGACATCGGATTCCATGTTATAGCTCACATGGTCTATATCGGTTACATAGTACACTTCCCACAATAATGAACTAAGGTTACTTTATAAAGTATCTCTCAAGTGTGTTAAAGATGTTTTAGCTTGCATTGACCATGGGAATGACTTATGTTTTCCAATATTTTATCTTATGATTTAGCTTGGTCATTGCATGTCATATAAAATCCTTTTTAGCATGATTTCATAACTCTTATGCATTGTTATCATACTTAGTACATTCCATGTACTAATGCATACTTATTCCTACATTGTTTCACTAATGTAGGGTCTGACGCTCCTACCTCCCATACTCGTGGCTAATTGATCCTTTTGAGCTTTCAAAGATTGGTGAGTCCTCATGTTCCGAGGACATAGACTCTTTTATTGCTTTATGTCATTTTCAGTTTCAAACTTTGTATGGGATTTATGGGTTAGGTCCCAATCACTTTCCTTATGATGTATTAGATGGCTATTAAGACTTATGTTAGACTTTCGCGTCGAACTCTTTGATATATGAAATGCTTTCTTTTGAACTCTTTGTTGCTATTATCTTGTATGATGTATGCTAAGTGGCTTGTGTAGGGCCTTTCGGGGTCTTATACGCCATGTTACGCCTAGGGTACACTTTGGGTCGTGACAATTATTCTTGTAAGTTCATGATTTATCTTAACAAAATTAATATGAATTGTGATCAAACAAGAATGAGCAGCTAATTCCAGTACTAGGGTTGCGGAAACCATGAGGAATTAACAGAGTAGACTGAATAATTAGTTATTCTTGATTAGTGTTTATGCATGTGTTATGTTTCTCTTTGCTTTTTAATAGTGCGCAATGTTAGAACTCATCTTATTCCTACTTGCCTAACCAAGGAGGTAACAAATGGGAAAAGAGATTATACAATGGATATTTGGGGACATTAACCCTCTTCTAATAGCTTGACCTAGACCTAGGGATAATTAATCTAGGGTCAAGGATAAGGGTTAGTAAAGAATAAACCCGTAGAACTACCAAAGTTGTGTAGTGAAATTCACTTATTTGAGCGACCATCTACTTAGGAGATACCTAACTTACCGACTTTGCATGCTAGACACTAGACAAAGTTACTACTATAAGGTGTAATGCGTTATGAACTTGTTGGGACCACAAATACCCTAGTTCCATCTTTATTGATTTTACTAAACATTCAATCCTGCTTACTGTGTTATGTGTTACCACAATTATTCAATCAAGCTTTTGTTTCACAACCATCCACCCTTTACGGAAATAACCCGACTAAGAGTATAACTAACAATAAACTAGGCTAAGTCTAGACCCCATTTCTCGTGGTATCAATCCTAGCCTTTATTAGGTTCTTTATTTGAACAACGACCGCTTATGCTTCTTTAGAGAGGTGTATTTTAGGCTTATCATTGCCTCGATGAAAATGAAATTACCTTATTGAGTAGCATCAGAACTCAACCAAGTCCTATTCTAGAAGCATCACAATATACCATAAATCCATCAGGAGCTTATGGTAAAGTCAAAATCGGGGTTGAAGTGTGCTGCTATTGAAAACTCTTCTCACAAGCCTCAGACCATTGATTTTCACCTTCTTCTAAGTCAAAGTAGTCAATGGAGAAGCAATAGAGGATAATCCTTGCACAAACTTTCTATAATAACTGGCTAAACCTAAGAAACTCCCAATATTTGAGAGAGAGAGAGAGAGGTCTAGGAATGTTTGTAACTACCTCGGTCTTCTTAGGATCAACTTTAATACCTTCTCCTAAAACAACATGGCCAAGGAATGAAACCCACCTCAACCAAAACTTACGTTTGCTAAGCTTAGCAAACAATTGGCGATCCTTGAGAATTTGTAAGACGATCCTCAAATGATCGACATGCTTATCCTTATTTCGTATATAGATCAAGATGTCATCGATGAACACAATCATGAACATATCCAAGTATTGCTTAAAAACCTATTTATCAAATCCATAAAAGCTACAGGAGAATTTGTTAGTCCATATGACATAACTAAAAAATCATAATGACCATACCGAGTCCTGAGGGTTGTCTTCAGAATTTCACACTCTCTAACTTTCAACAAATGATAACCCGATTAGAGGTCAATCTTGGAGAATAAGCTAGCACCTTGAATCTGATCAAACATGTCATCAATTCTTGGGATGGATACTTATTCTTAATTGTGACCTAGTTTAATTGCTGGTAATCAATACACATTCTGAGAGAACCATCTTTCCTTTGAACAAACAAAACTTGAGTACCCTATGGTGAAATAGTCCATCTAATGAAACCCTTATCCAAGAGGCCCTTTAACTGATCCTTCAACTCCTTAAGTTCTGGCGGAGCCATTCTATAAAGAGGAATAGAGATAGGCTGGGTATCGCGAAGAAGGTCAATTCTAATGTCTATTTTCCTTTTGAGAGGAATCATCAGAAAATACTTCCAGAAACTCATTCAAAACAAGATTAGGCTCAAAAGTAGGGGTTTAAGAATCCGTATTCCTAACTCGTACTAGATGATAAATGCAACCCTTTGCAGTCATCTTTCAAGATATAAGGCACGAGATAAACTGACCTCTAGGAATGGAATTACTACATTTCTATTCTATGACTAGTTCATTCAGAAACTGAAACTTAACCACTCGGGTTCTACAGTCAACCAAGGCATAACAAGCATGAATCCAATCCATACCAAGAATAACATCGAAATCAATTATATATAACTCTACTGGATCAACTGAGGTGACTTTTAAAAAAAATGACATCATGCAATTTCTATAGACTCGTTTAGCAACAATAGAATCACCAACATGAGTATAGACTTAGAAAGGTTCTAATAGGATTTTGGGACTTATATAAAACTTCATAGCAAGATTAGGAGTCACAAAAGACAACGTAGCTCCTAGATCAAGCAATGCATGAACATCAAAATGGAAGACTTGTAACATACCAGTGGCCATATTTGGAGAAGACTCCTGATCATGTCTTATCTGAAGAGCATAAAACCTATTCTGAAGGTGACCACAGTGCCTAAAGAAGCACCTTGATGAGTCACGCGACTTGAAGAAGCACTAGGTTGAATCTGACGACCATCTCTAGCCTTGCAGTCATGAAAAAGGCAATCTCGCAACCTATGACCAACCTTACCACAACCATATCATCCATCAGTACCGGCTCAGAATCTTCCTAGATGACTCTCGCAACACTTTTGATAAGTTGGGAAAGTAGATCCACTAGAAGCATATACTTGAGGCTTTAGGTTAGATACCCTATCCTTGTTGAACCACTAAACCAATGAACTAGATGAAGTCAGGCTGGAGAACTTTTGTTTAAATTGAGAATGACCACCACCACCATATCTTCGATTAGAGTAGTCAATGTTATCGGTCTGAGCCCTCTTAGTCTAACTAACACTCTCCTCAAGCTTTTATTACTTAATTTGTTGAGCATGAGTCATCAACGTCGAAATATCAACCTTCTTGATTGACTTGGTGGTCCTACACTCCTTGACCCCCATTTCTGAAACACCCTAAACAAACTTGCTCATCCGAGCTCTAGAATCAACAACTCATGTCGAAGCATATTTAGACAATTGAGTGAAATTTCAAAGAGTATTCTATCACACTCGTAGTACCCTGCCTCAAGTTTATGAACTCTTGGACTTTAGCATCCCTCATATAAATGGGAAATAACCAATATAGAAATGCTCCCTTGAACTTCTTCCAATTCAGAGGACCTACATCAACTGCCCTTTCTTCCTTCCAATGGTTAAACCACACTTGAGCAACCCCTTTCAATTGGTAACCAATCAAGTCCACCTTCTAAACCGGAGTCACACTCGTGATGTCAACAATCTTGTGAATACCATTGAAATTTTTTTGTGGATCCTCATCTACCTTAACACCATGGAATTTCAGAAGATTCATCCTCATGAATTCTCGAATCCTAGTTACTCCCATACCCACATTTGGGTTCACGGGAGATACCACCTCAAGGTTAGCTTGAGTAGTCATGGCTTAGGAAAGCACTTGGGAGGCAGCCCTGAATTCCGCATGAATGACTTGCTTGGCCAAAGGGTCAACCGGAGCTTGTGGAGCTTCTACTTCACATTTAAGTTCCTTCTCACTAGGGCTCTTCTTGGAGGCATCGCTCTGAAACGCATATAACATGAGTTAGAAGGAAACCTTTTAGAGTTCAACTCAATCGCACGTCTTTAGGAGTATTAAAGAAATGAAGTTTCTTAAATGCCTCGTAGCCTTCTATTTATAAATGTGGCATGTTTCACACTCATGAACAAGACTCTACTAAAAGTGACTTGTCACACACCCTAAGATAATTGAATCTGATGCTCTGAATACCAACTGTCACGACTCAAGACTACCCCTAGACGTGACATGGTGAATTAAATCTCAAAGGACTCTTAACCAACCACTTGACATAGCATGACACTGAGATAACAACATAATTGAAAGAATCATGGAAGTATAATATAAGTCTCAAAATGACCATCTTAATTTGATACGAAAATCAGAGTACAAGACCATAAATGCGGAAAACATACTAAGTCTGACATAAGTTTCTACTACAAAGGTGTGGCTAGGACAAGCCCTAGCTCATCAATAATCTAAATGAAAGTAAAGTCTGAAAGAAACATAAATTTATAAGTGACATGTCTCCGAAGCATGAGGACTCACTACTCCTTATCTAAGCTAAATAAAGTATGTGCTAACCGCAAGCTATATGATAAATGCCTGATCCTACATTATAAAATAATATAGGCCCAAGAGATGTATGCGTTCAATACTCGGAATGTACTGAGTATGAGGAAATATGCCTGAATATAAGCATAAGGATATAATAAGTTTGAAAACATGATGAATGCATGACCAAGTAAAACATGATATAATATGATAAGCTTAGTTCATAAAATATGGTACAAGTTAAATGTAAATTTTTCGAAAGTCATATCATTCATAAGTCTTTTGTGGGAGATATCGTTAAACCGACATAAACCATGTGATCTATAATATGAAGTTCAATGTACTACCCCTACACAAAAAAATGTTCTACTTGTCAAGGTAATGACCATAATCATGAGCTTACAAGGATTCACTAGCTAGTATCTATCTGAGATAAGCCCTACATGGGCACATAGTTATAAGACAATGGGATTGCTACTAAAGAACACTGTCTTTACTAACGGATGAGCCTCCATCAAAAAATCCACTAGTTGCTATGTAAAATCCCAAAGATTACCATGCATAATCATATCATATTCATAATCTTTGAAATTGTAAGAATCTATTAATACCAAATCATTCATCAACTTCATAATCATAAGAATAGCTCCTTTAAATCATAATTTCATTATATATTAATAAGAGACACTTATCTAAAGCATCTAAATTTTTATTATCTTTCATAACAAAAATTACTTCACTCAGAATTATTCAATTTCATATAACATGCTTGATACTTTATCTAAAAGCATCCTTGATTCATAATACTTCAATTCATAATACATGCATATCTTCAAAGCTTTATTTCATTTCAAAATCACTTGTATAGCACGGGTTTATGTACAAATCATCTAAAACATTCAAATATGATCAAATCATACATAATAAGATTATTAATGGAGATAAAACTTTACTTCAGTTGAACCCATAGAAGAATCATCAAAACCCTAGAAATTTGGGTAGAAATTTAGTTTTCTTTTAGGACTCAATGGGTGAAGAGGACCAATTGATAAAATTCCAACATACCTTTATCAAAGCCCTAATTAAAATCTGGAAATGAGATTTGAACTTGAAGAAACCTAGCTTCACCTTGAGTGATCCTTCGAAAAGAAAACTTCAGAGCTTTGGGAATTTGAGATTGAATCTGGAGGGTTTTGACATTAGAAATGGTTATAGGTCTTAGGAATAGTCTAAAAATAGTTTAGGAATTAAACGAAGAGGAAAAGACCCAATTAATCCTGACTAAAACTGTTGAGTCCACTCTTACAGACCATACATATGACTACAAACCAGACTAGTCCTTCGTGGAACAAGTACAAAAAATCCAAACTTTCTAATGTCGAACCACGGACCAAGAACCACGACCCATCATTACTTCTATGGTTTGTAAACCCTCATTTTACACTGCCCCTCAGCCAAAGGCCTGGACCCTCAGGCTACGAACTACGGATGGCCAAGTGCGGACCATACTTCCTTCGATGGGCCGCACTGGTAGGCCGTGTACCAACTTACTGAAGAATTAAATCTCTGAAGACCAACTAAGAGCAACAAACAAAGATTCGTACAATGGAACACACCCCGTACATGGGCTCGTACAACCCTGCACCAGAAACTTCTAAAACTTTTAAATTTTTAAGGTTTCTTTTCCATTTTCGGGGTGTTACAAAAACGGAATTATAGATTGGAATCCGTTACCTCATGAGGGAAAGGCCCTACATTATAAAAAGATTCCCTCGGGATCCTCTTATTGAATATTCTATCTTATGACCAAGACTGAGTGAAAAACTAAATGAAAAAATAAAAAATAAATCACGACTTTCATTGTAGTGAAGGTCTTCTCTATATTGAAAGTTGTTATAGTAGAACATCCCTTCTTTAAAACAAAGCTTTGCAACATCATTACATTCTCTATAGAGAATCTCCCTTCGCTACAGTGAAAGTCGTAAGAGCCAAATGAGGCCTTTTCTATAGCGACGCCTGAGCAGCTTTTCCCCACATTGTTTGATTTTTTTTTATTTTTTCAATTCATAGCCTGCAGGGACATATGCAAGAGTACAATGGTCTTATACAACTATAATGATTGGATAATTTGTTACAATTATAAGTGTTAAAGTGGTAAGGGTAAAAAAAGGAATTTACAATTTTTTAGTGGCTTAGAGCTGATATGAGCTTGTAGACGAGTGGGTACATATATTTAGAGGGTCGGGTATCACACCAATTTGGTAAATAAATGAATCTAGTCCCTTTAGGTCGTGTCAATTGGACATAAATAAGATCCTTAGTGTGTGTACTCATCAATGTTGATGTGTGAGTTGTTATTGTGATTTTGATTTATTTTAATAAATTGAAATAACTGATAGTTTTGCTACCTATCGTCTGATATGATATATTCTGGGGTGATTATACTTGTTAGTTGGTGAATTATTGTTATATGTTAAATGTCTAATCTACTTGTTGTTTGATTTATGTGTTGCATATTTCTAAATAGAGTCGGCCTATGATACCTTTCACTACATAGTAGTCTGTATTGATACTATCATGTAATATTCTTTTGTATAATATAAAATGTGTTCCAGAAGTTTCTATGAGGGTATAGTTCTAGCATTTGCCAGCATTTTTCTGATTCAAGGATGAACACTGTTTTCGGCTATTGTGGATCTTTATATGCATTCGTTGTCCATTTTCTGGACAGAGAAACTCTTTTATTAATTTGATTATTTTGATGCTTTGTTAGATATTGACTTTGATAGAGGTTCTTATACGATGACTTTAAGTTTTGGGGGAATTTATTTAGACGTTGATTTATTTTCACATTAGACTAAAGTATTGACTTTCATTCATAAAAACTCAGTTGGATCTGAATATTCTTTTACTTTTTGAATGGACTTTAATTGGCTATGTCTTAGATTCTATGGTTCTCCCTTCGGAGGGTTAATGTAGGTTCCACTCACTTTCATTTGGTTCATGAAAATAACAAAATGAAAATAAGCACTAATTTAAATTTGAGATTTGGAGATTAACTAGTCTAATTTGATAAAGTATTATATGATCTTTTTAAAAAAAAAATAGTATATTAGACTTGACCCCGAAAGAGTAATTTTACTCAAAAGAGTGACGCAAAGGGCTGCATTGTGTATTTGACTTGAAAGTTATGCAAAGTAAAAGTGATAATAAAGGAAAAGTAATTTAATAAAAGTATATATCATAAGTAATATATTAGTTAAATCATAATTTAAAAATCAATATTAATAATGTCAAAAGAATAACACAAAAAATAAATGTAAAGGGGGCACACATAGTATCATAAACCACTAGTGAAGAGAGTGTTACAAAATTAAAATTAACGGTTGTTCAGAAATTATTCTTTTAGGCAATTTTGTTGATACAAAATAAAATTAAATGACTTAAATGAGTAATCTACTATACTTAAATGACTCTAAGCACCATTGTCCAACGGTAGACGCGAGATATTTCTTAGGAAAATTGACTCGTTTGTGGAAAATCATTTGAAAAGGATTTTGGAATTTTTTTTGAAGATGTAGTAATTTTCTTTGAATGTTGAATGTGTACAAATGAATATACCAAATTTAATAATGAGATGTGCATAATAAACGTTGATATAAATCACATCATAGGCGTTTGATAGAGATAATAATTTTTAATATAATGTCAATATAAAAGCATTACATTCACCAAAGATAGATTGAGATTTTCATAATAATTAATTTTAAAGATATTGTTTCTACACTAAATAATTTAAAGAAATAATTAGTCAAAAGAAGATGGACGAGGTTTATGTTCCCTCTTTGGTGCTTCAGTAGGTGAATGTGATGGTTTATGATTGTGTCTTAGTGCTTCAGTAGGTGCATGAGATGATTTGTGCTTATGCGTAGGTGCTTCATCAGGTGAATATGATGGATTTTGCTTGTGACTTAGTGCTTCAGTAGGTGAATGTGGTGGTTTGTGATTATGCTCGGGTGGTTTTGCAGGTGAATGTGATGGTTTGTGATTGTGTTTTAGTGCTTCAATAGGTATATCTGATGGTTTGTGCTTTGGTGGTTCAACAGGTGAATGTGATGGTCTGTGATTATGCTTTAACTCTTCATGTTGAGCTAGTGAAGGTGTGGCTAGAGCCAATAATGCAACGAATAGCACAAACAAAAAGATGATGGACATAATTTGCTCTTTTGTGTGTATGAAGAAGTTTTTGTTTGTGTCAAATGAAAAAATTGAAGGTCATTTTATAGTATTGATAAAGTGTCATATTTATGAAAATATTTAATGTTATATTAATTATTGAGTTTGCTTCAATAAATGATTTCTTCATTTATAACTTTTTTAATGTAGTCAAGCAAATTTAATAACATGCTTTGAATAATAAGTCATTTCTTATTTCTTATGATAGAGTAATTTTAAATTGCTTAAGTACAACGCCAATAAAAAAATTCACTTCCTCTACACAAAATAAGTATCTTATTTTCCTTTTTAAGAATAATCTTCCAAACAACTTGAATTAGATCAACACAATAATTTTTAAATTAAAATATACACAATTAAAATCTATAGAAGTAGTATAATCTTAAAAGTTGTTCATACCAATATGATAAACATATTTTAAAATGTTAGAAAAAGTTCACATAATTTGGATCTTAGGAAGTGAAAAATAACAGATAATTTGAGTTAACAGTGTAAAGACTAAATTTTTTTTATTTTTTTTTTAGTGTGGATGAATTTTATTTAACTTCTCTATATACTATATAAGAAACTTGTTAGGGAAATTTTAAAACAGAAAAAATATTTTTTTCTTACGCTTATTTCCAGAAATATTAGCACGATCCGAGACTACCCCCTAGTTGTAACATGATACTAAGAGCGACAAGTGATCTCAAACTGACACATGGTCTGGCTTGACGCTAAGAGTTAATCATATTACTAGAAAACATCTAATGCAGAAGTAAAAAAATGATAGTTATAAGCAATCAAAACAACTTATTAAGAAATGGAATATCATCTGAAATATAATACAAAGATGAAACTCCTATTCGATTGTCTGAAAGCCTCTACTAACATGCGCTGATGGGACATGTCCCTAACTTACTCTAACTGTCTGAAATTAAAAGGAATAAGTAACTCAAATGAATACAAGGATTATCCTGTAAAGATGAGGACTCACCAACTCTGTTGCTAAGATGATTAAAAATCGTACAAACCGCGAGCTAGATGTTGAGAGTCTGAACCTATATTATAAAATAATATAGCACAAGAAGATATGCGGTCAGTACTTTGAATGTACTACAATACTAGTAAAGAGAACATGCTAACTCAAATATGTGAAATTGAACCATGAAGTTAAGATACATGAAATGATGTAAATAATGTAATAACTAAGTAAATCATCATGCAACTTGTAAGTACTGAATTTATATTGGTGCTATGTAACACTCTTAATAAAATTTATACTAGTAACTAAATTTCTCTTATAATCTGATAATTTTGATGATACTGAAAATCTAAATAGCGTATAAATGCTGAAAATTGATATGGAAATAATAGACATTTTATTTGAAAGCATCTCATGCATACGGATTGAAAACTGAGTGCGAAACTGGTCATGATAATTTGTTTAGTCAGATTGGGACATGAAATTAAAAGACACAATGTCACAACTTGAAAACTTCAGTCATTGTGACACCTATTATCACCCACCAGTAGGTAGACAAACCCGTAACCTGGAACGACAAGTAATGGGTGTAAAAGTAGAAATAACGAGCAGTAAGCAGTAGAGGAACAATTTAAGAAATATAAGAAAAGGAAAAGAGAGGAAGTAATCTATACATATATAGACAAATCAATAGATTCAACCTAGAACCTGGTAGTCACAAGTACCAAGCTACTACAAAGAGAGTACAAGAACCAAACGTGGAAAAATATATATAGACATTTTTTAAAATACAAAAGACTAGACAAACTATACAGAAGGAGAGAAGTATGATCCAGAATGCCATAATCTCACCATTGCCTCCGAATCCTACTGCATCTGGCTCGTAATCAGTGCTGATAATTGGTACTCGAACCTACATCACAAAAAAGATACAGAGTATAGTATGAGTACCAAAACAATAGGTACTCAGTAAGCATCATAGGTCAATTGAGCTAGAAAACTAAAGATATTATGAAAAGTAAGAATAAAACACTGTTGAGGTCTATGAGCGAAGTCTAATAGGAATGCACACGAGTGGAAAAAAGAGCGGAAATGAAAACAACTAACTAAAATCTAACGGGACCCCATAAGCCCAGAAAGTACACTTATGCTTAAGTTTAATTAAAAGCCCTGGCCGACCCCATAAGCCCAATGGGTACATAAAATAACTATAACTACTGATTACAGAACGGTAAATCCAAAACCGGAGAATGCATAACCCAGACCTCGAACCGCGCATAGGATTCCCAAAAGAACCAATAGAACCAACCCTATCAATATCAACTCTGTTGAGGATAATGTGCCTGAATCACGCATTGCGGCTGAAGATCAAGTGTCTAGACCTTGAATCTGTTACTATAATTTGGGTAGTATTGTCAGACTTTGAATTTGCGACCAAATGAGCTTTTGGGGAAGACTCTCATGTCTAGTCACCACCATAAGGCCACTGTGGAACGACTTCCACCCTAAAGTAGTCAATAAAGAACTCCAAGCCCGAAATGAATCCAATCCCTAATCGTCGAACAAAATCTTTAATCACAACTGAGAATCATTACGGGTGTAGTAAAAAATAAGTTATGGATGAAAGGTCATAGAAGCTGAGTTACCACCAAATTAAGAATCATATTATCAGACACGAGTTTGATACATCAGTCTATATGGAGCTAAATTATCTGAAGTGACGTCGGAGCAATACTAAGGCCTATTAGCTCAAAAACGCAAGTCGAAGGCAAACACTAGTCTACACCTAGACTAAAGCTCAACATCCTTCCAACAAGAATCATAAAAAAGTACAACACAAGCCAAAAGGTAAGGATGGTCACAAAAGTCCAATTAAACACGCTAACTTTCCAAAAGTCTCAAAATAAATCCTAAGACAAAATTTCTAAATAACTAAGCGTAACCATCTACTAACCCAACCCTAATTCAAACAAATCAATACAAATTTACATTCTCTATCTAAATCTAAAGGCGGGATGTCACAATTTTTCTCAATGAAAACTATGGGCACTCCAAAATCACAATTCTAGAGCTTTCCCTTTTTGAACGACCTTTGAATGCTGCTATGCTATCTAAAGCACAACCACAACATCGTTATGAACATTTACATTAAAAACACAATAATTGGAGATAGACCAAAAATCGAGTCAAACATAAAAATATAAGACCCATGCTAGGAATCCCCAAATTGACACCACCAAAAGGTCCAATTGAGATTATTGAACTTGTTTCCCAAAATGGGAAAAAAATTCAAGCTCAGAAAGTAGCAAAACCAACTAATGCAAGTACAAAAAAGAAGAACACCATTAGAGGGTAACAAGAGGTCTAGGAAGTAATAAATTACCGTCAAAATGAAGCTACAACGCCTTTCAAGAATCCCCACACGATGCTCTACCAATTTCAGGCAAGAATAAAAAATTCCCCTAGAAATTTTAGCTCCAAATACTCTAAATTGATTCTCAAATCATTAAGAAAAAGACCTCAGAACGGTCTTAACTACCAGGTTGTACCATAAAAGTGGTCACTAATGTCACTTAAGCGGCATAAAAAAAAGACCATTGGCCACGAAGGTGGCCTTAGCTTTTGCGAGCCTATGGCCTCTAAAGCGGCAAGCGCTTAAGCGAAGCCAGGGTCGCTTAAGCGGCTGGCCTCTAGCTGTCATAGCCGGCTAAAGCAAACCCCCGACTACTAAGGTGAAGGCCTCTTAAGCAACACAAAGGCTGCAAAAGCAGTTGTACCAACATCATGCACCAGAAATTTAAAGCTAAGTCCCTATGGACTCAACTCAGGTGCTCGAGATTGGTTTTGAATCCCGTGCACGCAAACGAGATATCTAGCATTCAAGACTCAATGTAGGTGTCAAACATCCAAATGAGGTCATCTCGACAAAAAGTGGGTCCTACACCCAAAGTCTATTTTAAGCTAAATTCCACAAGGGGGCTCGAGATTATCCTAAAATCCTCAAGATCCGCACCAAAGGTCCTACTAGACAAAATCCAATGTTCCTTTGCGAATGGAACTATCAAAATTGCCTTTTGAGGTTGTCTTTCTAAACTTTTGACCAAAGTCAAGTGTTCATGTTTCAGAAGTTGCAAACATACAGGAACTTGCACAGAATCAAAATGAATGACCAGGTAACAAAATTGTCAGTCCCAGTAAGCCATAAATGATTTGAAGTTTTTATAGGAACGCTCTAAATAACAAAAATAAGGCATTAACAAGGAAATGACTTAGAGGGTCATTATAGAATCCACTACTAAAATATATTTTCATTTGCAAAAGTAAGAAGCAAGAAGTACATGAAGGCTCTAACAAGCATGAAAATTGCTCTCACATCTCGTGCTTGGTCTCCAAGGTAGCCTCCTTGAATGGATGATGCATCCAATAGACCTTAACCATATGAATTTCTCTTGAACACAACCGCTTTACATCTTTGGCTAGAATGGAAATTGGCTCCTCTACGAAGATCAAACGGTCATGCAACTCAACTGAATCATATTGGAGCACATGAGACTCATCAGGAATATATCGGTGTAACTAGAAACATGGAAAACCAGGTGGATAGATGAAAATAAATGAGGTAGGAACAACTCATAAGGGACATTACCAACACTCCACAGAATCTGGAATGGCATTATATACCTTGGGCAAAGCATGCTCCACCTCCCAAATCTCATCACGCCATTCATGGGCGACACTCGAAGAAATACCCGGACAACAACTCTAAATGTCAGTGGCAATGCCTAGGATCATCATAACTATGGTGCCTACTTTGAGCTATCCTGAGCCTATCCTAAGTCACCTGCACCAGATCTATGTCTAGTACCACGTGACATAGGCTTCGAATACTCAAACCAACAAACCGGAGAGTGAAAATGTCTACCATATAAAGCCTCGAACGAGGTCATTTCAATACTTCAGTAGTAGATGTTGTCACATGCAAACTCTGCCAAAGCCAAGAAATTGTCCCATTTACCCCTAAAATTGAAAATAGAGACCCGCACTATATTCTCTTAAACCTTGAATAGTGTCACCTAACTGATCGTCATTCTGCGGGTGAAAAGATGTGGTAAGATCTACACGGATACCCAAATCCTCCAAAAGCTAGAAGTAAACTGAGAACCCCAATATGAAATGATAGATATAAGCACCCCGTGAAGACGGACTATCTCCCAAATATAGACAAGAGCTAACCTCTCGGCACTAAAAAAAACTGCACATAAAGAATTGTACTGTCTTAGTCAATTGATCAATAGTGACACAATGTTGTCAACACCTCTAGAACTCCAAGTGTAACACCTCGTAGCCTTGAGAGGGAAGTTTAGCATGTTTTAGAGGGTTTAGCATGTAAGAGCATCAAGATGTCACCCACGAGGGCCATCCACACCCCGTGGTTGGACCCATGCTCCGTAGGAAGCCTCGTGGATGAGCACCCTAGAGAAACTGCCCAAGAAAATTGCCTAAGGCAGTAACCACGACTGGATGCACACCCCGTGGATGGGTCCACGGGGTCCGTGGATCCAAGCCTGCCTTGCCAACCCCCAGAACCAAACCACGCCCAACCAACACAGGTCGTAGGTCGACCTACTCCCCGTGGTCGGGGTCTCTTGGGTGAGGCAGTGAGTTGGTTTTAAGCGGTTAAGTTGGGGACTAAGGGGTCTTTTCGGATTTAATTAGGGATTAAGTGGCGACATTTTACCCTCATCCAGGCCACCTATATAAAGGCTTTAGACCTCTAAATTAAGCTAATTAAGTAATTCTCTCAACTCACCAAAAAGAAACCCAATTCCCTCTCAAATATTCTCTCTCTAGAAAGTGAAGACGAAGAAGAAGAAGAGAATCAAGCTAGGTCAAGCCAAGTCTCCATTGTTTCAAGATTTGAGGGCATTGTAAGCAAGGTATGATAGCTTATTCATCCATGGAGCCCCCTAGAATTCCCCAATTTGATGAAGAATTCCCCCAATTCAAGTTAGGGTTTCTTCAATGTTGTGGGTTATGATGTATGTTGATCCAATTGAGTGGATAATGATTGTTTATGATTGAATTAGTAGTGAATCATATTTTTATGATGAAATTACATGTTTTTGATGCCTAACCCTAGTCTAATTGATGAAATTAAAGTAATGCGGGTTTATTCCTTGAAAGAGGAAATTGAGGATTTAGAGATGATCTTCTAGGATTGATGACATGAGTAGTAATTGCTTGAGACTAAAAGTATATAGACATGAATTAAATTAGATTAAAGTATATATGATGGATCATGATTAGTAATGTTGAGATTGAGCCTTTAAGATGATATATGATTAAAATTGCTTAAGAATGGAGAATGTGAATTAGAATGTCTTGGGATCTAGGCCTATGTGATGATTGTAAGAAGTATAGCTTTGAGAGTAAGACTTGTATTTATGTATGTTGATTCCTAGGGCTTTGAGAGTAAAGCTAATGTGTTGAATTATGAATGTTAAGGCTTTGAGAGTGAAGCTTCCATATGAATGATAGACTATAGATAGAATTGTATTGGAAGGACTTTACCCATTTCATCTACCTTAGGAATGTTTGAATGCATAAAGTGATAGAATCACTTGAAACATGGATTGGTTGTCAAGGACATCCTTCCATGAGACATGAGTTAATTAAGGCTTAATAACTAGCATATGGGGTGTATGCTTGGCCCCGAGTGGATATTAACAATGAGATAGAGGCTCACACCTAGTTGAGTCCGGGCTTTCAAATAAAAAGGGGGAACTCTCACATAGTAGAGTCCGGGTTTTCCCAAAGTAGGTCTCATGATATGGAAGTCTTCACCTAGTGGAGTCCGGGTTTCTAGTAGCAATCTCCGTATCCAACGAACTAAGACATACTTGAAGAGGTATCTCGTAGTGTTCAAAAGCATTAATGAACTAAGACATGCTTAAATAAGCATCTCATAGTGTTCAAACTAATGAGGAACTAGGATGTGCTTAAAGAAGTATCTCATAGTGTTCAAAGCAATAATGAACTAAGACATGCCTAAAGAAGTATCTCATAGTGTTCATAACAATAATGAAACAAGGATACTACAAGAAAGTATTGTATGCATGAGAATTTCTTATATGATGTATGTTTAGATTGGATTGTTGCTATAGTTGCCTTCCATGATATGTTTGACTAAGGGTGAAGATTCCCTTGTCTATGAGAAATAAGCTAAGGGTGAGGTCAAAAGATGGTAAGTAAGTATGATGGCCTAACGTGGTACTTAATATGGGTGAGATTATGGGGTCTTATCCATGCATTGCACAAGTATGACCTGAAGCTACTTATGAAGTGTTTCTCTTATATGATTATGATTTAGATGCATTGATTATTCCTATGACCATGTTATTATCTCTTATGCTTACATCTTATGTCTTATGTTTGTATGCTCTTGTTGATGATTATGCTAGCTATCATATTTAGTACTTGATTGTACTAACGCATACTATTGCCTACATTCTTATCAAATGTAGGGTCCGGTGATATTGAGTTTCATTCTCGTGGCTAGGTTCCTAGTAGAGCAAGGAGTTGAAGATTTGGTGAGCCCTCATAGCATCGAGGATTTGATCACCTTTCCTTTATGTCTTTCTTTTATGTTTAGAACTATTATATGGGATGTGTCCCAAGATTTATTCAAGTTGTTTTAGGTGGTTTGAGACAAGTGTAATAGACTTCCGCTTTGCTTTTATAAAAGACTTCGATTGTATGGAAAATGTTTTAAATTTCCGTATCATTTCTATTTACTTTGTGTTATGATATGCTAAGTGGCTTGTGTGAGGCCTCTCGGGGTCTTGTACCCCATGTTACATCTAGGGTGTACCCCTAGGTCATGACACCAAGGCAATCCCATAACGAAATCCATGGGGTAGAACCATCTTTCTGACACACGAAGAAAATTGGAGCACCCTATGGAGAGATATTGAGTATGATGAAACCTTTATCTGAAGGATTTTTAAAAATGCAACTTTAACTCCGTAAGCTCAAATTGAGCCATTATGTCTGGGGAATTGATATCGTCTGGTTATCTTGAAAAAGTTCTACTCCAAAATCAATTATCTCTTTTGGGAGGGACTTCAAGAATATCTTCGAAAAACACATCTAGATTTTCTTTTACTACTGAAATAAATAGAAGGGTTGGGGTTTTGAACCTTGAATACATAACCCGAATATTATGAATACAACCTTTATATATCATCTTCCTAGAATTAAGGTAAGAAATAAACCGACCTATAGACGCTACAGTACTACCCTTGCACTCTATGACTAGTTCATTGGAAACTAGAATTTAACGACTCTTGTTCTATAGTTGACTACAGACTAACTAGAGTGTAACCAATCCATACAAAGAATAACATCAAAATCAAGCATTTCTAACTCTACTAGAACAATTGTGGTGACTTTCAGAAAATCTGAGGCTGGGCAATCCATGTATACCCATTAAGCTAAGACAGACTCACCAACAATAGTAGAGAATGAGAAAAGGGTTCTGCTTAGATCTCCGGACTGACTTCAAAATTCGCTGCAGTATAAAGATTCACAATGGAAAGTGTTGCTGCTAGATCAAACATACTAGAGACTACATCATGAGAATCCTCATAATCATGTTGAGTCTACTAAGCATAGAACTTCTTTTGGCACAGAAAGCTACTTGCATTAGATGAGGCACATATTGATTCAGGAGACCTGTTGGAGCTGTAAAAGGGTTGGTTGAGACTGTTGGCGAACATCCTTTCCCTTCTGAAAATAAAATGGGCACTCTCTCCATTTATGACTTGACTTGCCACACCCAAAGCAACCACCACTACCAGTCATACAATCTCCTAGGTGGTTCTTAGCATAGTTCTTGCAAACCAGATAAGTACGGCCACTAGTGACACTGCCATGGGACTTAGATCCTGGTACTCTATCCTTGTTCTCCTTTTTGAACTTTGGCACAGGGGCACTACACGATGATAGGACTGGAGCTGAAAAATTCTGATGAAACTAAAAGCGATTTCCACCACCTCATTTCTACTAAGAGTAGTCTACACTGCCTGTGCTAGCCTTCGTACACTCCCATTCACTCTCCTAACCCTTTTTTCCTCTATTTTGGCATGAGTCTTCAATGTCCATCTCCTTGATCAACATCGCAGTCTTGCACTCCCTTACCATTGTCTTGGATACACCAAAACCAAACTTACTCATGTGGGCCTTTGAGTTGGCCACCATCGATGAAGCATACTTAGAGAGTTGAGTAAACTTAAGAGAATACTCTATTACAGTCATATCCTTTTGCTTCAAACTTAGAATTCTTGGACCTTGGCTTCCCTCAGCTCAACCAGAAATAACTTATCTCGGAATGCAGTCACAAATTCATCCCAAGCCATTGAACCTGGATCAACACCCCTACCACTCTTCCACTGCATGTATGAAGTCTGACCCACTCCCTTCAATGAGAACTAGAGTGACACCCATTGTGTACGTAACTTTCTAGATGACATCAATGATTTACAGTAGATCCTTCTCCAACCTAGAACTATGAAATTGATGAGGGTTTATTCAAGTGAAATCTAGTTGTTGCCGTATTCCTATTCGAATTGACTAGAGAAAAAACTTTCTAGTTGACCTTAGTGGTCATGGCCTAATCTAGTGATTGGAAAGCAACCTTAAGCTCTGCAGAAGATTCTTGAGCATTGAGAGGGTCTACTGGAACAGGTGGTGCTTGGCGTTCTCATTACCATTTTTCCGTTCCTCCTTCTATATGCTCTCTAGGGAGACATGATTCTATAGACGTATAGAGAATGAGTTAATAGGAAGTTAATTAGAGTACACAATCTATTGCACAATAAGAACATGAAAGAAAGAAAATTTTCCTAAAACACCTCATAGCTTCTTATTCATAAGAGTGGTACGATTCACACCCATAAACAAGCATTTACTTTATGCGGCTTTAAACACCCTAGGAATCTTTAAACCTAATGCTTTTATACAAAGTTTGTCATGACACGAGACTACCCCATAGTCGTAACATGGTACTTAGAGCCACAAGTGATTTCAAGTTAACCCATGGTTTGGCATGACGCTAAGATTTAAATGTATAACTAGAAAACATCTTATACAAAAGCTAAAGCTAACAGTTATAAGGAATAAAAACAGTTTCTTGTGGCAATGGAATATCTTCTAAAACATAAAACAAAGCTCAAACTCATATCTGATTATCCGAAAGCCTTTACTAAAATGAGATGTTGGGACATGTACCCAACTAACTTTAATGATTTGAAATAAGTTTATACATGGTAAATGCAATCCCGAAAAACTAAATTGTGGGAGAACGTAAAACCAACATACTCCATCTGAGCTTAAGATAGAGTCCAGCATGTACCTATGTAGGGAGGGTGCTCTAAACTTTACCAGGGTAAGAGACATTTATGGCATGGATCTATAAAGCTGATCATCCAAATAGAACTAAGAAGTCTAGCCCACTGATGTGTAACCCTTATAACCTATGGTGGCACATAGTTCTGGGACTTAAGGATTGCTATAAAGTTCTCAGCCGACGCTGACGTTGAGCCTTCACCCTATGCCCAGTTGAGAATTTATATTGTTAACAAAATAACACTAGTAATTTGATAATGTTGGTAATACAGAAAATCTGGATAGGTCATAAGTGTTGAAAATTGACTCTGAAATTATAAACACATTATATGAAAGCACATGATTGAAAACTGAGTGCCAAACTGATCTTGATAATTTCTGTAATCAGACTCAAAATTGAAATTAAAAGACACAAGTCCAAAACTATGCAATTTACTTTCCCTAAGGGTTGAAAATACACTTAAGTAAATATGCTAGAATTTATGGAAAACATATCTTTATATGTTGATAACGAAGAGGAACAACAATACACTCTAATTATCAATATTTATCATACAAACCCTATATATCTATATAATTTTATATTTGAAAATACATGATTTTCTTTGGGAATCAATGAGTTAAAAGATACTCATTGATGAAATTTCACATACTCGGAAGGAAGACACTTGACTAAATTGTTGAACGTAAGCCTAAGGGTGAGGAACCCTTTTTTCTTTCTTGGGTGAACTAAGAGTGTAATGATCTGATTATTCCAATTGTCAGGCATCAGGGATTAGTTTAAGTCGACTGTTTTCCCCTTTATCCCACTTAGGATAGGTAAAAGGACATCGTCTAGGAGTTAAAAGAGTGAAAAAAGAGAGACTAAAATAGCCTGAGAGAAAAATTATTGGAGAAATCCACGAGGGTCATCTACGGTCTATTGTTCCATTTAGGATTTGTAGATGTCGTTCATGGAATCCATCAATATTAATAGTCTATGAAGTTAAATCTGTGAGACTATTCTACGGTCAATGGTTCCATATTGTAACACCCTGTATTCGAAAAAGGGAATAAAATTAGATTTTGGGAAATTGCAGGTGCCAGCCACGAGGGCCACCCACAGCCCGTGGATGGGACCACGAACCGTATGGGTGGTCCGTGGATGGCCCTGCCTAAGAGAGGTCTTGAGGCTCAGGACCACGGCCACACCTACTGACCGTAGGTCAGACCACGGTCCTTGGTTGGGGTCCATGGTTCGAAGCCCCAAAGTTGATTCTCTGATAACCAACGACGGTCTACCAGGACGGACCGTAGGTCAGACCACGGTCCGTCGAATGAGGTCCGTCGGTGGTGGACTGGAAATTATTTTCAGGGTTAGTTGGGTCTTTTCCTAATTAATTAGTTCCTATACTACGTCATTTTGCCAATGTCTAAGACCCCTATATAAGTATTTTTTTTAACCCCCAAATTATTCCATTCACTTCATTCTTCCAAATTCATAAAAGAAAACTGAATCTCCTCTCCAAATATTTCTCTCTCTAGAACTTGATGAAGAAGAAGAAGGATTCACCTTGGGGTTCAAGTCAAGGTCTCAATTCCTCCATTGAAGGCTAGAATATGGATTCAAGGTATGATAGTTTTCATCCATGGATTCCTTTCATCCATGGAGTTCCCAAATTCCTCTATTTCAAAGGTAGAATTTCCCAATTTAGTTATGGTTTTCTTCAATCACCATGGGTTCTTTTGAATATTGAATTATATGATTGAATTATGATCTCTTATGCATGAGTTGATGAAATATGATGATTTTATGATGATTTCCCCATAAACCCATGTAATCCCCATGTTTTCAAGTTATGAATCATATGATGTGGGATTTTGATCTTCAATGAAGAGTATTTATGAAATTAAGCATGTATTGCAAGCTTTATATGTATTTATGATAAAATCCATATCTAACCCATGTTTTCTAAGTATTGATGATTGAAAGTGGGTTTTGAACCTCAAGAGGTAAATTATGGACTTATGCATTTTCTTATGAAATTTATGCAAATGTTTTAAGGGTGCTTTGAGAGTAAAGTACCAATGATGATGTTGTTGTTGTGTTGTTGAAAGGACATTCTCATAAACACATAACTATCATGATGTGAAAGGGTTTCTCACATAGAAAGGATTCTTAGGTTGAAAGGCTTTCTCACCTAATTGAATCAATGAGTAAGAGCTATCCTAATGAACTAGCTTGAATTGATTGTCCAAGGGCACCTTTCATGAATAATGAGGTCAAGTAAGAAATGACTATTCCATGGGATTTATGCTTAGCACCGAGTAGATATTGATAGTGTGATAGAAGCTCTCCCGTATTAGAGGTCGGGTTTCTATAAGCAATCTCTTGGGATGGAAGCGCCCCCGTTAGTAGAGGTCGGGTTTCTAGTAGCAATCTCCTTATCCCTTAACTATGTACCCCCATAGGTTGATTAGCTAGTGGATCCACTTAAGCTAGAAGTTATGGTCCTTACTTTGGCAAGTAGGACAACCCTTTTCGGTGTGGGAGACACCGAAGGATCATGTTATAGCTCACATGGTCTCTATGTCGGTTAAGGCTAATTCCCCACATTAATAATGAACTAAAGTTACTTTAAGAAGTATCTCATATGGGTTCAAAGGTTTCAAAGATGAAGTTATCTTGCATTGACCATGATTTTATAACTTATGTTTTATAACTCTTTTATATCATTTTTAGCTTGGTCAATTGCATGTCATGAAATGAAATGTCCCTTTAAGCATGTTTTAAATATTTTATGCATGGCTGTCATACTTGGTATATTGTTTTGTACTAACGCATACTCTTGCCTACATTTTTCTTAAATGTAAGGTCCGACAGACAGGTTTTTGAGTCTCGTGGCTAGTGCTTGATTTGAGATTTATCCGAGCTTTGGTGAGTCCTCATGCTTCGAGGATGGAGTTATTGTTTTAGTTTCTTTCATATATTTCTCTTTTGGACATGATGCATGGTCTAGGACCAATTTCATTCTATTGTATTAGATGTCTATGATGAGACAAGAGTACTAGACTTCCGCTTTGTTTTTATAAAATGTTTTGGACTTGGACTATTGAACTCTTATTGTTCTATTTCTTATGTTATGAGAACTAAGTGGCTAGTATGGAGTCCTTCGAGGTTCTATACGCCATGTTACATCTAGGGGGTACCCCTGAGTCGTGACAAACTTGGTAATTAGAGCACAAGGTTTAAAATCGTCCTAGGATGTCTCATAAGCCACGTCTAGTAGAGTCTTGTTCATGAATGTGAAGCGCGCCATATTTATGAATGAGAGGCTACAAGATGATTAGGAAACTCCACTTCTTTCATTACTCTTAAGTCGTGCGAAAGAGTTTAACTCTATAAAGTCTCTCTCCTAATCCTTATCCTATGTTCTTCAGGATATGGCTACCTGAATAGCTTATGCTAGAAGGAATGTGAGGGAGAATGAGGAACAAGAAGCTCCTCCCCAAGCTCCTCAAGTTACGATCGATCCTTTGGCCGAGCAAGTGTCAAATGCGGAGTTTAGGGCTGCTTTTCAAGTGTTGGATCAAGCGGTGACAGCCTAAGACAATAGGGAGGTTGCAGTTCCCGTGAACTCAAATGTGGGTACAGCAGCTTCTAGAGTAAGGGACTTCACTAGGATGAATCCTCCAAAGTTTCATGGTTCTAAAGTTGAGGAAGATCCTCAAGAGTTCATTGATGAGGTCTACAAGATTTTGATGATCATGGGAGTTATACCGGTGGAAAAGGTGGAGTTTTCCGCTTATCAACTAAAATGTGTGGCTCAAATATGGTATAATCAATGGAAAGAAGGGAAACTGAAAGATGCGGGTCCTCTTGATTAGGAGAAATTTAAATCCGCTTTTCTTGATAGGTTCTTTCTCCTAGAGATGAGGGAAGCCAAGGTTCTTGAGTTCATTAACCTCCGACAATGGAGTATGATTGTGAGGTAGTATGCTCTAAAGTTCACTCAATTGTTTAAATATGCTCCAATAATGGTTGTGGATTCAAGGGCTAGAATGAGTAAGTTCATTTCGGGTATGTCCGAAATGGTAGTTAAAATATGTCGAACCGCCATGCTCATTCATGACATGGACATCTCTCGTCTCATGGTGCATGCACAACAAATTGAGAAGCAAAAAATTAAGGAAAAGTCTAGAGAGGTAAAGAGGGCTAAGACCGGTGATGGAAATTTCTCTAATGCAAGGTCTGATGGACAAGATCGTCCTAGATTTTGACAAAGGTTTTCCGGTCAAGGTTCCTCCAAAGTTCAACAAAGATAGGGTGTCTAACCCTAATCCTCAAGGAGGGAATGGTAGTGAATCTTCATTTCCTATGTCTACTTGTACTAAGTGTGGAAGAAAGCACGAGGGTAAGTGCCTAGCCGTCATGGATGGTTTTTATGGGTGTGGTAAAAGTGGTCACAAAATGAGGGATTGCCCGATGCTTATGGCTAAAGGAAGAGAGGGCAAGAAATCTCCTCCTAGTGGTTTGGGTTCCAATGCTCCTAAGCAAAACAACTTCTATGCACTTCAGACTCGTGGTGAACAAGAGAGTTCTCCCGATAAGGTTACCGGTATGTTGAAAGTTTTCCAATTCTATGTATATGCTTTACTTGATCCGCGTGCTACTTTGTCTTTTGTGACGCCATATGTGGCTATGAGGATTGATGTGCTCCCTGATGTATTGTTAGAACCTTTTTCTGTCTCTATGCCTGTTGGTGATTCTATTGTGGCTAAGAGGGTCTATAGAAAGTGTCTCGTTTCCTTATCCCATAGAGTTACTCTTGTTGACTTGGTAGAGCTTGATATGCTAGATTTTGATGTTATCTTAGGTATGGATTGGCTGCACTCATTTTATGCTTCTATTGAATGTAGAACTCATGTAGTTAAGTTTCAGTTGAAGGGGGGAAATTCTATGCCTAAGGGTCAGTTTCTCTCTTGTCTTAAAGCTAGAAAGATGATTTCTAAGGGTTACATTTACCATCTAGTTAGGGTGAGGGATGTAGATTCTGAAACCCCTTCTCTTCAGTAGGTCCCCGTTGTAAATGAGTTTCTGAAAGTGTTCCCAGATGACTTACCCGATATTCCTCCCGAGTGGGAAATAGACTTCGGTATTGACCTTCTCTCAGATACGCAACCTATTTCTATTCCTCCTTACTGTATGGCTCAGGCAGAACTTAAGGAGTTGAAAGAACAATTGAAAGATTTGTTGGATAAGGGTTTCATCCGACCAAGTATCTCTCCATAAGGTGCTCCAGTTTTGTTCATTAGAAAAAAGGATGGTTCTCTTCGTATGTGTATTGATTATCGTCAGTTGAAAAAGGTGAATATTAAGAATAAGTATCCTCTTCCAACGATAGATAATTTATTTGACCAACTTTAAGGGGAAAGCTATTTCTCTAAGATTGATCTTCGATCGGGTTATCACCAATAGAGGGTGAGAGAAGATGATATTCCAAAGACGGCTTTTCGAACTCGGTATGGTCATTATGATTTTTTGGTAATGTCATTTGGGTTGACTAATGCTCCGGCGGTATTTATGGATTTGATGAATAGGGTGTTTAGACAATACCTTGACATGGTTGTGATTGTCTTCATCGACAATATATTGATCTACTCAAGGAGTGAGAATGAGCATATTGATCATTTGAGGATCGTGTTGAAAATTCTTAAGGACCAACAACTTTTTGCAAAGTTTAGCAAATATGAATTTTGGTTAAGTTCCGTAGCTTTCCTTGGTCATATCGTTTTAAGTAAGGGTATTGAGGTATATCCTAAGAAGACGGATGCGGTCAAGAGTTGGCCTAGACCTCTAACTCCTTCTGATATTAGAAGTTTCTTGGGTTTGGCCGGTTATTATAGAAGGTTTGTTGAGGGTTTCTCTTCAATTGCCTCTCCTTTGATGGCTTTAACTCAGAAAAAGGCTAAGTTCATATGGTCCGAAGGGTGTGACAAGAGTTTTCAAGAGTTGAAAGATAAACTTACTTCCACTCCGGTGTTGACCTTACCGGAAGGGACGAATGGTTTTGTGGTTTATTGTGATGCTTCAAGAATTGGACTAGGGTGTGTGCTTATGCAAAATGGGAAAGTTATTGCCTGTGCCTCAAGGCAACTTAAGGTTAATGAAAATTTTATCCTACTCACGACCTTGAATTAGCGGCGGTCATTTTTGCCTTAAAGATTTGGAGGCATTATTTGTATGGTGTTCATGTAGATGTGTTCACCGACCACAAGAGTTTACAATATGTGTTTAGTCAAAAAGATTTGAATCTTCTCCAAAGAAAGTGGCTTGAGTTATTGAAAGATTACGACATGAGTGTTCTTTATCACCCCGGTAAAGCTAATGTGGTAGCGGATGCTCTTAGTCGGTTATCTATGGGTAGTGTTGATCACATTCAAAAGGAAAAGAAAGAGTTGGTTCATGATGTTCATAGATTGGCCCGATTAGGTGTTCAATTAGTGTAGTCCACCAAGAGTGATGTTATGGTTCACAATGGTTCTGAATCGTCTTTTGTGGCGGATGTAAAGTCAAGCAAGGTCTTGATCTAATTTTGGTAGAATTGAAAGAGGCGGTGCTTAAGAAATCCGTTGAGGCTTTCTCCCAAGGGGGAGATGGGGTACTTAGATATCAAGGTCATTTATATGTTCCGAATGTTGATGATTTGAGGGAACAGATCTTGTCAGAAGCCCATAGTTTGTGGTATTCCATTCACCCGGGAGCCACCAAGATGTACTGTGATTTGCGGGAGGTCTATTAGTGGCATGGGATAAAAAAGGATATTGCGGGATTTGTGGCTAAGTGTCCAAATTGCCAACAAGTGAGCATCATAAATCGGGAGGTTTATCCCAAGACATTAGCATTCCTACTTGGAAGTGGAAAGATTTGAATATGAACTTTATTGTTGGTTTGCCTCGCACCCGGTGACAACATGATTTGATTTGGGTGATAGTAGATCAGATGATGAAATCGGCTCATTTCCTTCCCATCAAGGTTTCCTATGCGGCGGAGGACTATGCCAAGTTATACTTTAGAGAAATGGTAAAGTTGCATGGAGTGCCTTTTTCCATTATTTCCGATCGTGGTACCCAATTCACTTCTCAGTTTTGGAAGTCATTCCAAAAGGGTCTTAGTACTCGTGTTAAGATTAGCATGGCCTTTCATCCCCAAACCGATGGGCAAGCGGAGTGTACTATCCAAACTTTGGAAGATATATTAAGGGCTTGTGTGATTGATTTGAAGGGTAATTGGGATGACCATTTGCCATTGATTGAGTTTGCTTATAACAATAGATATCATTCTAGTATTGATATGGCTCCATTTGAGGCCCTATATGGTAGGAGGTGTAGATCTCTTATAGGTTGGTTTGAGGTGGGTGAAGTTGCCCTAATAGGTCCCGAATTGGTACATGAGGCCATAGAGAAAGTTCGTCTTATTAGAGAAAGGTTGAAAACGACTCAAAGTCATCAAAAGTCATATGCCGTTGTGAGGAGGAGAGATCTTGAGTTTGATGTTCATGATTTGGTTTACTTAAAAATCTCACCCATGAAGGGTGTGATGAGGTTTGGTAAGAAAGGGAAGCTTAGTCCCCGATATGTAGGCCCATATCAGATTTTGAGGCGTGTTGGTAAGGTTGCTTATGAGTTAGATTCGCCAAATGAGTTGGCATCGGTGCATCCAATTCTCCATGTCTCTATGTTGAAGAAATGTGTTGGTGAGCCGACATCCATAGTTTCCCTAGAAGGGTTGAAAGTCTTTCTTATGAGGAAGTTTCGGTTCAGATTTTAGACCGGCAAGTCAAGAAGTTGAGAAACAAGGAAGTTGCTTCCATGAAGGTATTATGGAGGAATCAGTTAGTTGAGGGTGCTACTTGGGAGGCCGAGGCCGATATGATGTCCCTATATCCTCATCTTTTTCCTTCTACTCCTATTCTAGCTTGAGGTAATAAGTTCCTGTTGGTTTGACCTTTGTTTTGGAGTCATGTATTTATGTGTTTTCATGATTTCCTTATGTTATGCATGTTCATGAAAAACTTGTGTTTTGAAAGAAAATCAGTTTATATGATTGATTTTCCTTATGTTGTTGTGCATTAAGTATGAGTTGCCTATGAATTCATGAGATGAATTGATGAACATACTTTAGCTATTCTTTTTTAGAGTGAATTGCATAGAGGCTCCCTGAGATTGTGTTAAGCATGCTTGTAGCTTGGAGAAGGTAGTTCCTCCTTGAACATGAGAAATTTTGAAATTTCATGCATATTAGGTTGCTAGATTTAGTTCCTACTTCCTTATGATGCATTGAGTATGATTAGCTTGGAGTTGATGTTTCCTCCTTGTATATGTGCATTGCATGCATGATGGGCTGTTAGAGTTAGTTTCACCCGTCTTTTGATATTTTGAGAACATCCTAGCTTGGAGTCGATAGTTCCTCCTCGGTTGTATGCATGTATTGTAGGTTGGGTTGTTAGTTCCTCTCCTACTCTTTTAGAAATAGTTTGAATCTCATTCGAGGACGAATGGTCCCAAGGGGGAGATATAGTAACACCCCGTATACGAAAAAGGGAATAAAACTAGATTTTGGAAAATTGCAGGTGCCAACCACGAGGGCCACCCAAGGCCCGTGGATGGGACCACGGACCGTAGGTGTGGTCCGTGGATGGCCCTGCCTAAGAGAGGTCTAGAGGCTCAGGACCACGGCCAGACCTATAGACTGTAGGTCAGACCACGGTCCGTGGTTCGAAGCCCCAAACTTTAGTCTCTGATGACCAACGACGGTCCACCAGGACGGACTGTAGGTCAGATCACGATCTGTCGATTGGGATCCGTCGGTGGTGGGCTGGCAGTTATTTTCAAGGTTAGTTGGGTCTTTTCCTAATTATTTAGTTCCTATGCTACGTCATATTTCCTATGTCTAAGACCCCTATATAAGTATTTTTAACCCCCAAATTAGCCCATTCACTTAATTCTTCCAAATTCACAAAAGAAAACCAAATCTCCTCTCCGAATATTTCTCTCCCTAGAACTTAAAGAAGAAAAAGAAGAAGAAGAAGGATTCACCTAGGGTTTCAAGTCAAGGTCTCAATTCCTCCATTGAAGGCTAGCATTTGTATTCAAGGTATGATAGTTTTCATCCATGGATTCCTTTCATCCATGGAGTTCCCAAATTCCTCTATTTCGAAAGGTAGAATTCCCCAATTGAGTTAGGGTTTTCTTCAATCACCATGGGTTCTTTTCAATATTGATTTATAAGATTGAACTATAATCTCTTCTGCATGAGTTGATGAAATATGATGATTTTATGATGATTTCCCCATGAACCCATGTAATCCCCATGTTTTCAAGTTATGAATCATATGATGTGGGATTTTGATCTTCAAGGAAGAGTATTTATGAAATTAAGCATGTATTGCAAGATTTACATGTATTTATGATGAAATCCATATCTAACCCTTGTTTTTTAGGTATTGATGATTGAAAGCGGGTATTGAACCTCAAGAGGTAAATTATGGACTTATGCATTTTCTTATGAAATCTATGCAAATTTTTCAAGGGTGCTTTGAGAGTAAAGTACCAATGATGATGTTGTTGTTGTGCTGTTTAAAGGACATTCTCATAAACACATAACTAGCATGATGTGAAAGGGTTTATCACATAGAAAGGATTCTTAGTTTGAAAGGCTTTCTCACCCAATTGAATCAAAGAGTAACAACTATCCTAATGAACTAGCTTGAATTGGTTGTCCAAGGGCACCTTTCATGAATAATGAGGTCAAGTAAGAAATGACTATTCCGTGGGATTTATCCTTAGCACCGAGTGGATATTGATAGTGAGATGAAATCTCTCCTGTAGTAGAGGTCGGGTTTCTAGAAGCAATCTCTTGAGATGGAAGCTCCCTCGTTAGTAGAGGCTGGGTTTCTAGTAGAAATATCATTTTCCCTTAACTATGTGCCCCCATAAGTTGATTAGCTAGTGGATCAACTTAAGCTAGAAGTTATGGTCCTTACTTTCGTAGGACAACCCTTTTCGGTGTGGGAGACACCGGGGATCATGTTATAGTTTACATGGTCTCTATGTCGGTTAAGGCTAATTTCCCACATTAATAATGAACTAAGGTTACTCCAAGAAGTATCTCATATGAGTTCAAAGGTTTCAAAGATGAAGTTAGCTTGAATTGACCATGATTCTATGACTTATGTTTTATAACTTTTTTATATCATGTTTAGCTTGGTCAATTGCATGTCATGAAATGAAATGTCCCTTTCAGCATGTTTTAAATATTTAATGCATGGTTATCATACTTGGTACATTATTTTTTACTAACGCATACTCTTGCCTACATTTTTCCCAAATGTAGGGTCCGACAGACAGGTTTCCGAGTCTCGTGGCTAGTGCTTGATTAGAGATATTTCTGAGCTCGAGGACAGAGTTATTGTTTTAGTTTCTTTCATGTATTTCTCTTTTGGACATGATGTATGGGCTAGACCCAATTTTATCATATTGTATTAGATGGCTATGATGAGATAAAAGTACTAGACTTCCGCTATATTTTTATAAAATATTTTGGACTTGGACTATTATTTTACTCTTATTTTTCTATTTCTTATGTTATGAGAACTAAGTGACTAGTATGGAGTCCTTCGGGGTTCTATACGCCATGTTACATCTAGGGGGTACCCCTGGGTCGTGACACATATATGGTCCACTGAATGGGTCCATAATTGCTAGGAAATATAAATAGAAGCTAATTTTCCCACACATTATTCCATAATTCCATTGTTGTAGTATGATCCACAACTCGTGGTTAGAGCTCGTGAAACTCAAGTTGGACACCAAGTCTCTGAAGTTGATTTGTGAGCATTTTATACTGTTTGTGGTTTTTTTTAACGGTCCGTAGATGACTTATGTAGAAACCTATGTTCTGCAGTCATAAATTATTTGGATTTTAATGATCTGTTAAGGTGTTACAAATATATTGCAAGATAATTAATTAGGTACAACTAACCCCTTGAAGTTAGTATCGAGCACAACATAGCCCTGCGAAGTTTGTTGAATTGTTATAATAACATTTGATATTCAAATTTAGGAATGCAATTATACGAACATATGTACCCTTTTCATCATAAAAATCATCAGAGAACTTCAAATTAGGCATTGCTACTGATGTGTCTTTCTCTTCTCCTTATTATCTCTTTATGATGTTAGAACGACAACAATTGAATTTTTCTACACAAAAATTAAATTTAAACTACACAGTTCAAACGATATGGCATAGTGTTCCTTAATTTCAATTAAACCATCTAAACTTAGAAATTCAATAAATTTTATATACTGTATAATTTTCTACTATATGGAATCCCGAATTTAATAAATGTGTCTTTGTCATTGATCATGGTGTTTTTGATGATTTGTTAATTACAAACTATTTTTGAAAATAGCCTCACATCTATCGCTCACTAAAAATAGGTTTGTGTAAACTGGTTTAATGAATTAATGAAATAGATATGTCTTTTGTGCACCGAGCCATTAAGTTGGTACAATCTAATAGATTATGAAAATTTTCTAAATATTAATTATTATTTTATAATTAAAAAGATTGATGAGGCCTATTTATTAAAGTCGAAAAATGTGTATGTACTCGGCTGACCCAAAAATAAGATCCTGCCAAAGTCCATACGAAAAACAAAAAAAAAGAAAATATCAAAAGTGTTCAAAAGACACAGGTAATTAAATAAAAGAAAAAAGAAAGTATTTGTTCCTAATTGGAAATCTAATTACAAGATTCCACTTCCCTCTACCGACTAAGACGATCATTGACAACTCATTATTGAGGAGGATGAACAGAAGCTATAGGAGATTACTCATGTTAACAATTTTCTCTCGAATAGCTATAGTTAGAGGAAATGTATACCCTTAGATCCTTTATAGCCAACTAGTCTTTGGGTCATTTGGTAAAGTGTATAAGAATAATGCTAAATAGAGTGTATTAGTAATGCTTGTATTAGCAATGCATGTATTAGTTATGCTTGCATTAATTATACATAAATTATTTTAATGCATTGTTTGGTTTAATGCATTAAAAATAGCATGCATTGCATAAGAAAATTATTTTCAAAGATACCCTCCACTATTATGGTGGAAAAGATGTAAAAAGGATTTTGAGGGGTAATTGGATCTTTTATCATGTTGATGCATGCATTAAAACTAGGGTTGTTCATGATTATGGTTAAAAAATCAAACCGAACCGTAATTTGAACCAAACCGATTAGAAAAACCGATATTTGATTTGTTTTGGTTAGGTTTGGTTTTAAATTTTGAAAACCGATATTATTTTGTTTGGTTTTGGTTTTACTAAAAAAACAGCCGCAAAAATAACCAACCAGAATCGATAAATTAGATATATAAATTTTATAATTATTTATATATCATTCATAAATAAAATATAAATATTTTGTTAATTTTTAAATAACTTAAGTATTGGAAAAACTACATAAATGAGTCATAAAATCCAAAATAATTACAAGTTCATACCTAAATCCAAAGTAATTTCTGAAATATCCATTATCTCATAAATAATTACAGTCCACACCCCCCATTCATTAAGGGTGATAATTTTCGCTTAACTGATAACTAAATCGGTATCATATACTGTATTGGTATCATTAAAGTTGATAATTTCACTTAACTGATATTAAATCAATATATATATATACTGTATTGGTATCACTAAGATTTTTTGTTCAGAAATTACATATTAGTTAATGATATTATAAGAGTATATATGTATATTGTTGTGGTATCATTAAGGTTTCTTGTTCAGAAATTACCCATTAGTCAATGATACTATAAGAGTATATATATATTTTATGGTATCATTAAGGTTTCTTGTTCAAAACATACTCATTAGTCAATGATACTATAAGAGTATATATATACTCTGATAATATCATTGACTAATGAGTAATTTCTTAACAAGAAACCTTAATGATACCATTACAGTATATATATATACTGATTTAGTATCAATTCAGCGAAATTATCAGCCTTAATGATACCAATACAATATATATATATATACTGATTTAATATCAGTTAAGAGAAATTATCAGCCTTAATGATACCAATACAGTATATGATACTGATTTAGTATCAGTTAAGCGAAATTAGTAAGGGGGTCTATAGTGTAATTATTCAGTGGGGTATGAATGTAAAGGGGTATATGTTCGTAATTATTTTTCTTTTATGGGATATTTGCTTATTTTCCCCTTAAGTCTTTACTTATAATTTTCCCAAGCCCAACACTTTAGCCCAACTATAACAACCCTAAGTCCAAGACCATCAAAATTCATTTTAGTCTTTACCTACCCTACTTCACATAAAACAGTCACACTTTCTCATAATTGAATCACTTTGTTCGTGTAATAATACCTCTAGTATCGCTTAATTGCTTAATTGAACAGACAATAGTTTTTTTGTGGATTGTTCATGTACTAGGTATTTCTGTCTATCAAGATACGTACTTCCTCAAAAAAAATTATTACTTTCTACCCCAATAAACCAGAAAAACTGAACAAAACCGATGGTTATTTTTTTTGTTTGGTTTGATTTGGTTTTAGAATTTAAAAAACCGACTACATTGGTTTGGTTTTAGAAATTGAAGAACCCAACTAGATTGGTTTTGTGTTGGTTTTAATCAATAACCGATCCAAAACGAACCAAAAACACCCCTAGTTAAAACCATTACATTGATAATACCTAGAAATCCATGGTATTAGCAATGCACATCTTAATACACAATATAGTGTATAACTAGTTCAAGCATTAGTTATACATAGGTTGGAAAAGAGTACCAAACAAGGTACTAGTAATACACAAGCTTAATACCTGCATTAGTT
Source organism: Solanum etuberosum (assembly GCA_029582245.1). Lineage (NCBI taxonomy): Eukaryota > Viridiplantae > Streptophyta > Magnoliopsida > Solanales > Solanaceae > Solanum > Solanum etuberosum. Next base: position 66,301 of record JAJONR010002725.1, read on the forward strand.
TTCATAATACACTCTACCAAAAACCCCTAAGTGTTGTTAAGTTCTAACTAGGCTCTTTGGTATCTAAGTCCAAAGAAGAAGAATCTTTAAATTCTAATAGATGCTAAACAAGAGGATCAAAATGGTAATAAGGTCATCTACACCTTCAATTAACTACATATCTTAGAGAATATAAATATCTTGACTAAATTCTCTATGAAGGTTCTTCGGACATCTTGAGTCGTGATTAGAAATTTTCAATGAAACTGGGAAAATTGAGACTTTGGATACACGATACAAATTTATGGTGCCCAGATAAATAGAATACATGATATATATTCATGGTGATGTGCTCCCACTTCTACTCTAGGACACACAGTATGCAATATCTCTCCTCATGCCACTCCACAAATAGTGTTGCCTAAAATCACGATACATATTCATGGTGCCCAGATGAATAGAATATCTGGAATCACGGGCCTCATGAAGGATCAATTGAATCAAATCTCCAACTATCGAAACATAAACACGACTGTCGTCCAAGGTTGCCTGCCCGGTGTAACCTCACAATACCTTATCCCGGACAGCTACCAAGGCCTCATTCTCAAACTAACGACCACAGATCCACTCCAATATAGACGAGTGAACCCAACCGTAGGCTAACACCCACCTATAATCTAAAAAATCAAGTCGAATCATCCTATTGTCTAAAGACTTAATGTCCAAAGAAAAAGTTTGCTCCGCAGTAAAAAAAATAAGACTAGACTATCCATCCTCACCGGATTCCGACTCAAGGCATCCGCTACCAAGTTCATCTTGCCAGGATGGTATAGAATAGAGAGGTTGTAGCCCTTCAGGATCTCAATCCATCTACACTGCCTCAATTTAAGGTCCTTCTGGTTTATAATGTACTGTAGACTCTTGTGACTAGTGTAGATCTCACATAAGACCCCATACATGTAATACCTCTAAATATTAAGCTTGAAAACTACCACCACCAACTCCAAATCATAAGTGGGGTAGTTGTGATCATGCACCTTAAGCGATATCGATGCATACAGTGTGAATCCCCCACCCTCAGTTGGTAGAGCCATAACATGAGCAATAGTGAGAAACTCTTTGAGCTTCCAAAATCTCAACTCACATTCATCTGACCACTCAAAAAGAACATCAAGGCGAGTCAACTGAGTCAAAGGTGTTGTAATGGTAGAGAAGCCTTCCACAAACCCTTTGTAGTAGTCTGATATTTTGATGAAGTTTTGACTTTCAGTCACTGAGGTGGGCGTAGCCCAATCACTAATAGCCTCAATCTTCATTGGATCCACCATAAAGTCGTTCTTGGACATCACGTGACCCAAGAATGCTACAGACTCAAGTCAAAACTCACACTTTGAGAACTTGGCATTAAATCATTAATTTCTCAAAGTCAGGAGCATAGTCCTCAAATGTTTCTTATGCTTCTCCCAGCATTGCGAGTATATCAAAATTTCATTGATGAACACAATGAAAAGGAATAAATATACGACCTGAACACACACGTCATCAAGTCAATGAATATTGCAGGGGCATTGGTCAACCCTAAAGAATTAACTAGGAACTCATAATGGGTGTAACGAGTCCTCAATGTGGTCTTAGGGATGTCTGATGCCCTAATCCTCAACTGATGGTAACTTAATCTCAAGTCCAGCTTAGAAAACATCATAGCACCCTACAGCTGGTCAAACAACTCATCCATGTAAGGAATGAGATACTTTTTCTCCACCTTCACCTTGTTCAACTGCCTATAATCGATACAAATTCGTATAGACCTATCCTTCTTCTTCACAAACAAGACTGGGACACCCCAAGGTGACACACTAGGTTGAATGAATCCATTACCTAAAAGATCCTAAAGCTGAACATTGAGCTCCTTGAGCTCTGCGGGGGCCATATGGTAAGGTGGAATAGAGATATGACGAGTTCCCAACTCAAGGTCAATAGCAAAGTTTATATTACTCTCTGGGGAAAGGTCATGTAGATCAGTAGGAAATACATCGGTGAACTCTAGCACAATAGGAATTGAATCTATTATAGGGCCCTCCCTACTAATATCCCACTCATAGGACAGATAACCTAGACACCCGCTAGCAACTAATTATCTCTAAGCCCGAACAAAAGAGATAACATCAGTTGGTGTGTGACTAAAACAACCACACCACACCACCGGAGGGATACAAGGCATAAATAAGGTAACGATCTTAGCAAAGAAATCAAAGACCTTATGGTAGGGGTATAAACAAACCATGCCCAAAATAACAACAAAATTTAACATATCCAACACAATAATGTCAGCTCGAGTGTCACATCTCTTGATGGTTACCAAACAAGATCTATACACAATAAGGTCAGCCTGAGTGTCACACCTCTTGATGGTTACCAAACAAGATCTATACAATAACGTGAGCCCGAGTGTCACACCTCTTGATGGTTACCAAACAAGATCTATACACAATAAGTTCTGTGCACTTCAAACTCTTCATGAATAAGAGGGTTCTCCCGATGTGGTCACTAGTATGTTGAAAGTCTTTCATCTTGATGTTTATGCTTTGTTTGATCTCGGTGCTACTTTGTCTTTTGTGATGCCATATGTGGATATGAGGTTTGATGTTCTTCCAGATGTATTGTTAGATCTTTTTTCTGTCTCTACTCATATTCGGAATCTATTATGGCTAAAAGAGTCTATAGGAATTATCCCGTCTCCTTATCCCATAGAGTCACTCATGTTGATCTTGTAGAGCTTGATATGTTAGATTTTGATATTATTCTTCGTATGGATTAGCTTCATTCTTGTTATGCTTCTATTGATTGTAGAACCCGAGTGGTTAAGTTTCAGTTTCCAAATAAGCTCGTCCTAGAGTGGAAGGGGGAAATGCTATGCCTAAGGGTCAGTTTATTTCTTATCTTAAAGCTAGAAAAATAATTTCTAAGGGTTGCATATATCATCTTGTCTGGGTTAGGGATATATATTCAGAAACCCCTACTCTTGAGTCAGTCCCCATTGTGAATGAGTTCCAAGAAGTGTTCCTGGACGATCTACCCGGTATTCCTCCCGAAAGGGAAATAGACTTCGGTATAGCCTTCTCCCAGATATGCAACCTATCTCTATTCCTCCTTACTGTATGGCTATGGAAAAACTTAAGGAATTGAAGGAGAAATTGAAAGATTTGTTGGATATGGGTTTCATCCGACATAGTATCTCTCCATGGGGTGCTCCAGTTTTGTTTGTTCGTAAGAAAGATGGTTCACTTCGCATGTGTATTGACTATCGAAAATTGAATAAGGTTATCATTAAGAATAAGTATCCCCTTCCGAGGATAGATGATTTGTTTGATCAACTCCAAGGGGCGAGTTACTTCTCAAGATTGACCTCTGATCAGGTTATCACCAATTGAGGGTGTAGGAAGATGACATTCACAAGTTAGATTTTCAAACTCGGTATGGTCATTATGAGTTTTTGATGATGTCATTTGGTTTGACTAATGCTTCGGCCGCATTTGTGAAATTGATGAATAGAGTGTTTAGAAAATATCTAGACATGTTTGTGATTGTATTTATTGATGATATCTTGATTTACTCAAGGAGTGAGGATGAGCATTCCGATCATCTGAGGATTATGTTGCAAGTCCTCAAGGACCAACAACTCTTTTAAAAGTTTAGTAAGTGCGAGTTTTGGTTGAGATTTATGGCTTTTCATGGTCACATTGTTTTTGGTAAGTGTATTGAGGTAGATCCTAGGAAGACGAATGTGGTTAAGAGTTGGCCTAGACCTCTATCCCCTTCGGATATTAGAAGCTTTTTGGTTTGGATGGTTATTATTGAAGGTTTGTTGAGGGATTTTCTTCGATTGCCTCTCCATTAACGACATTGACCCTAAAGAAGATCAAGTTCTTATGGTAAGAAGCATGTGAGAAGTGTATCCAAGAATTGAAAGATAGACTTACCTCCACCCCGATATTGACTCTATTGAAATGATCCAATGGGTTTGTTATTTATTGTGATGCTTCAAGGATTGGACTAGGGTGTGTCCTTATGCAAAATGGGAAGGATATTGATTATGCTTCAAGCCAACTTAAAATTCATGAAAATAACTATCCCACCCATGATTTGGAACTAGAGACGGTTGTATTTGCCTTAAAGATTTGGAGGCATTACCTATATGGTGTCCATGTTGATGTATTTACCGACCACAAGAGTTTTCAATATATGTTCATGCAAAAAGATCTAAATCTTCAACAAAGAAGGTGGCTTGAGTTGCTAAAAGATTACAACATTAGTGTTCTCTATCACCCTGGGAAGGTGAATGTGGTGGCGTATGCTCTTAGTCAACTATTAATGGGTGGTGTTGCTCAAATTGAAGATGATAAGAAAGAGTTGGTTCATGATGTTCATATATTGGACTAATTGGGTGTTCAGTTGGTTGATTCCACCAAAGGTGGTGTTATAATTCATAATGGTTTAGAATCGTCTTTTGTGTCAGATGTGAAAGCCAAGTAAGGTCTTGACCCGATCTTGGCCGAGTTGAAGGAAACGATGCTTAAAAAGTCTGTTGAGGCTTTCTCCTAAGGAGGGGATGGTGTGCTTCAATATCAAGGACGTTTGTGGGTTCCCAATGTTAATGACTTGAAAGAGGAGATTTTATCGGAAGCCCATAGTTCGATATTCCATTCACCCGGGAGCCACCAAGATGTACCGTGACTTTCGGGAGGTCTATTGGTTGAATGGGATGAAAAAAGATATTGCTGAATTTGTGGTCAAGTATCCTAATTGTCAACAAGTGTAAGTTGAGCACCAAAAGCTAGGAGGTTTGTCTCAAGATATTTGTACTCCTACTTGGAAGTGGGAAGATTTGAATATGGACTTTATCGTTGGTTTACCTCGCACCCGGTGACAACATGACTTGATTTGGGTTATTGTAGATTGTATGAAGAAATCCACTTATTTCATTCCCGTCAAGGTCTCTTATTCGGTGGAAGACTATGCCAAGTTATATCTAAAGGAAATGGTGAGGTTGCATGGTGTACCTCTATCCATCATCTCTGACCGCGGTACTCAGTTTACTTCTCAATTTTGGAAATCTTTCTAAAAGGGCCTTGGTACTGGTGTCAAACTTAGTACAGCCTTCCATCCTTAAACTGACGGCAAGCAGAGCATACTATCAAAACTTTAGAAGATATGTTGAGGGCTTCTGTGATTGACTTCATGGGTAATTGTGTTGAACATTTGCCATTGATTGAATTTGCTTACAATAATAACTACCATTCAAGTATCGATATGGCTCCATTTGAGGCTCTTTATGGTAGGAGGTGTAGATCTCCTATAGGCTGGTTTGAAGTTGGTAAGGTTGCTATGATAGGTCCCAATTTAGTACATGAGGCTATGGAGAAAGTTCAACTTATTAGAGAAAGGTTGAAAATGCCTTAAAGTCGACAAAAGTCCTATGCTGATGTTATAGAAAGAGATTTAGAATTTGATGTTGATGATTGGGTTTACTTGAAAATTTCCCATATGAAGGGTGTCATGAGGTTTGGTAAGAAAGGGAAGCTTAGTCCCTATTATGCTGGGCCATAACAGATTTTGAGGGGGATTGATAAAGTTGCTTATGAGCTTGATTTGCCTAATGACTTAGCATCAGTACACCCAGTTTTTCATATCTTATTGTTGAAGAAATTCATTGGTGATCCGACATATATTGTACCGTTTGAGAGTCTTGGTATAAAAGAGGGTCTTTCTTATGAGAAGGTTCCGGTTGAGATTTTGGACCGACAAGTTATGAAGTTGAGAAATAAGAAAGTGTCATCCGTGAAGGTCTTATGGAGGAATCAAAGGGTTGAGGGTGCTACTTGGGTGGCCGAGGACGATATGATGTCCCGTTATCCCCATCTCTTTCTTTTCGACCCTACTCTAACTTGAGGTATTTAGTTCCTCGTGGTCCATCCTCATGTCTTAGCAATTCTCATGTTTCCTCATGCATGTATACTCATGAAAACTTTCTTATGAGATTTTGATTTTGCTTTATGATTATGTGCATTAAGTATGAATTGCATGTATACCCTATGAAATGATGTTTTGAATATGTTTAATCTTGGAATTGATGTTGCTCCTTAACATTGTGCATTTATATGAATTTGCATTCATGTTGGGCTATTAGATCTCTTTCCCTACCTCCTTATGCTGCCTTGAGTCCCATTCGAGGATGAATGTTCCCAAGGGGGAGATATTGTAACACCTCAGAATTTGGAAAAGGAAGAAAATGACTTTTTGGACTGTAGTCCGATTCTATGGGTCCATCTACAGACCGTAGAAGCTTCTACGGGCCGTAGATGGCAACCATAGAAAGGGGAAAAATATATTTCTAAAATAAAGTCCCATTAACCCTTTTTACGATTCACCAGGACGGCTCGTCATCCCATGTTTGAGTAGTAGATAGGTCTCATAGGTAGGTCCCAAACTTAGTAAAATTTTAAGGGGTCAAGTTGGTTTTTACTGTCCGTAGGAATATCTACGAGTCGTAATTGGTTTCATCAAAAGTTGGCCCAAATAAATGGTTTTTGAATCTTTATACTACGGACCGTAGGTCCAAACCGTAAAAAGGGTCTACAGTTATTTTTTAAGGTTTTTAAGTCTTTTCCCTAATTGATTGATGTCTAAACTGAATAGTTTTTGCCCCAATCGTAGCCCCTATAAATACCCCTTAAGTCCTAAAACTACCCCTTTACAATCATTCACCCAAATCCCTAAATTCCCTCCAAGTTTATCCCAATCAAATTCCCTCAACTCAAGGAAGAGCAATCTACAGTTTCAAGCACCCAGATCTCAAACTCACCATAGCAATTGGGCTTTGAACTCCAAGGTATGTTAGTATTCATCGATGTAGTCCTTTCCTCCGTATAATTCCTAAAATCTCCAATTTTACAAGATTAGATTCTCAATCAAAATTAGGGTTTTATTCTATCTTCATGGGTTCTTTCCAAAAAAAATTTAATTGATTGTTTTCTATCTATTTATGCATGAATTGAAGTAATTATATATTTTTGAGTTGAATTCACATGAACCCATGCATGATCCATGAATTTTAGATTATGAACACATGATTAAGCTTATGAACTATGGAAGATGAATTTATAAAGATATGCATGTTCTTTCTATGGAAATTGATATAAACGATTTAAGGTTGCTTTGAGAATAAAACATTGATGTTGTTGTTGTTGTTGTGAAATTTCATTCTATCATAAAAAGGATTGATAAGGTTGAAAGGTTTTCTCACCTAAGTTGAATCAAGATTAAGGAGTTATTATATATAAACTTTAGCTTGGATGAGTTGCTTAATTGTATCTTTCCATGGATAATAAGATGAATATGAATAATGACTATTTTGTGGGATTTATACTTAGCACTCAGAGAATATTGAGATGGAAGTTCTCCCATTAGTGGAGGCTGGGTTTCTAGTAGCAATCTACTTATTTCATAACTGTGTGCCAACATAGGTTGTCTTAGATAGACATTAGCTAGTGGATCCACTTTAGCTCAAGTTTATGGTTCTTACCTTGGCAAGTAAGGACATCTCTTATCGGTGTGGGATAGACACCGGATTCCATGTTATAGCTCACATGGTCTATATCGGTTACATAGTACACCCACAATAATGACCTAAGGTTTCTTTATAAAGTATCTCTCAAGTGTGTTAAAGATGTTTTAGCTTGCATTGACCATGGGTATGACTTATGTTTTCCAATATTTTATCTTATGATTTAGTTTGGTCATTGCATGTCATGTAAAGTCCTTTTTTGTATGATTTCATAACTCTTATGCATTGTTATCATACTTAGTACATTCCATGTACTAATGCATACTTATTCCTACATTGTTTCACTAATGTAGGGTCTGACGCTCCTACCTCTCATACTCGTGGCTAGTTGATCCTTTTGGGCTTTCAAAGATTGGTGAGTCCTCATGTTCCGAGGACAGATGCTCTTTTATTGCTTTATGTCATTTTCAGTTTCAAACTTTGTATGGGATGTATGGGTTACGTCCCAATCACTTTCCGTATGATGTATTAGATGGCTATTGAGACTTATTTTAGACTTCCGATTTTGTCAAACTCTTTGATATATGAAATACTTTCTTTTGAACTCTTTGTTGCTATTATCTTGTTTGATGTATGCTAAGTGGCTTGTGTAGGGCCTCCCGAGTTCTTATACGCCATGTTAAACCTAGGGTCTACTTTGGGTCGTGACAATTATTCTTGTAAGTTCATGATTTATCTTAACTAAATTAATATGAATTGTGATCAAACAAGAATGAGTAGCTAATTCCACTACTAGGGTTGTGGAAACCATGACCAATTAACAAAGTAGACTGAATAATTAGTAATTCTTGATTAGTGTTTATGCATGTATTGTGTTTCTCTTCGCTTTGATTTCTTTTTAATAGTGCACAACATTAGAACTCATCTTGTTCCTACTTGCCTGACCATGGAGGTAACGAATGGGAAAAGAGATTATACAACGGATATTTGGGGATATCAACCCTCTTCTAATAGCTTGGCCTAGACCTAGGGATGATTAATCTAGGGTCAAGGATAAGGGTTAGTAAAGAATACACCTGTAGAACGACCAACGTTGTGTAGTGAAATTCACTTAATTGAGTGACCATCTACTTAGGAGATACCTAACTTACCGACTTTGCATGCTAGAGACTAATAAGGTTACTACTATAAGGTGTAATGTGTTATGAACTTGTTGGGACCACAAATACCCTAGTTCCATATTTATTGATTTTCCTAAACATTCAATGTTACTTAATGTGTTATGTGTTACCACAATTATTAAATCAAGATTTTGTTTCACAACCACCCCCCATTTACGGAAATAACCCGACTAAGAGTATAACTAACAATAAATTAGGCTAAGTCTAGACCCCATTTCTCGTGGGATCGATCCTAGCCTTTGTTAGGTTCTTTATTTGAACAACGACCGCTTATACTTATTTAGAGAGGTGTATTTTGGGCGTATCACTGCCTCGATGCAAATGAAATTACCTTACCTAGTAGCATCATAACTCAACCAAGTCCTATTCTGGAAACATCACAATTGTAACACCCCGGATTCGATAAAGAGAAAATTGCAGATTTTCAGAAGTTCCAGGTGCCACCGATGGAAGCCACCTGCGGACCCGTAGGCTGAACCACGGACCGTAGGTGTGGTCTGTGGTTGGTCACCTAAACACCTCCCAGAAATTTTCTAAAAAATCCAGAACCTCGACGGTACCTACGGACCGTAGGTTGGACCACAGTCCATGGTTCAGGGTCCCAGTTCTCCCTCTCTGAAGCCAGACGACGAACTAACAGGATGGACCGTCAGTCGACCTCCGATCCGTCGGTCAGGTCCGTCGATCGGCTAGTCGTCTTTTAGTTCAGGGGTAGTTGGGTCTTTTCCTAATTATGTTATCCCTAAACTACGTCGGTTTGGTCAGTTTTAGCCTAGTATTCTAATAAGACTTCACCCTAAACGAGTCATTCACCCAAAATTCATCAAACTTAGAGCAAAAAGGAGAAAAGAGTCGACCAACCCCCCCTCTAGAACAAGCAGGAGATTCTCTTCAGTTCCACCCCTGAAATCGAAAGATTTCTCTGTAAATTTCATCACCAAGTATATGGGATTTCACTAGTGGGTTCCTTTCTTCCACTAGGTCCCTAGAATTCAGTGAGATTCTTGATTCGCTATATCTTGCTTAGACCTAGGGTTCCTAAACCTTAGATGTTGGTTGTGATTTAGTTGTTATAGTATTCTTAATCAAATTATCATGTTTTCGTGAAATCATTGCTTAGTTCCTTGCATTAAACTCAGAACCCTAGTTGTGTAGTTTCATTTAGTTCATGAATTACACTAGCTAGGTTAGATAAACAGATATACATGCCTCAGATTTCGAATGTTTCATTATCAGTACATAAATGTTGCATTCTCAGTTAGCATGTCAGAATATTGAGTTATCCAGTATAATTCAGTTATGTTGTATTGTACACATTTCTAGTTGGGAGTAGGCTTAACACC
>JAJONR010002726.1:0-57372 GCA_029582245.1 Solanum etuberosum
TATATCTTAAGGCGAATTACCCATCAAAATAAAAATAAAATTGCCCATGTAACAGTGGGAGAATAGTGAGATGTTGTCTGTGTTTTGAACATTCTCTTCACGTCTGCAATGATCATCCTCCATTTTTCATAATCAACTAGAGGACTAGACAGTGGATGCTTACTGTTAAAAGATGCCATTCTCAATTAATAGTTTTAGTGAGTATATCTTAAGGCGAATTACCCATCAAAATAAAAATAAAATTGCCCATGTAACAGTGGGAGAATAGTGAGATGTTGTCTGTGTTTTGAACATTCTCTTCACGTCTGCAATGATCATCCTCCATTTTTCATAATCAACTAGAGGACTAGACAGTGGATGCTTACTGTTAAAAGATGCCATTCTCAATTAATAGTTTTAGTGAGTATATCTTAAGGCGAATTACCCATCAAAATAAAAATAAAATTGCCCATGTAACAGTGGGAGAATAGTGAGATGTTGTCTGTGTTTTGAACATTCTCTTCACGTCTGCAACCATCATCCTCCATTTTTCATAATCAACTAGAGGACTAGACAGTGGATGCTTACTGTTAAAAGATGCCATTCTCAATTAATAGTTTTAGTGAATATATCTTAAGGCGAATTACCCATCAAAATAAAAATAAAATTGCCCATGTAACAGTGGGAGAATAGTGAGATGTTGTCTGTGTTTTGAACATTCTCTTCACGTCTGCAATGATGTTTTGTTTGATTATAGATCACGTATTCCTTCGTTTGGTTTGTTTATCAAGTGGCTATCTTCATTTTATTACTTTGTGAAAGGTTCTTGCTGGAAGCTATTTTTCTGTGGCTGGAGCTCTTATTGGGATATTAAAACCTGGAAGAATGAGCATGTTTGGGACGCTACTTATTGTTTGGGGGCTTATTAAGGAAGGGATACTTAACAAGCCGACAGAAGTGGATGCTGAGAGGGCAGTGTATGTGTACCCAACAATGTTGCTAGCATTGGTATGTTCTTTCATGTCTGTGAAGTATGATATGAAAAAGGTGACAAGAGGTGCCCCAGCTAGACCTGTTGCAAAGCCTCTGAAAAGTTCTTCAAAAGCTAAGCTGAAATGAGCATGATTTTCAGACTTTTGATGGGATACAATCTCCCCGTAGTTCTTACTGCTTTCATTCTTTTTACCCTGAGAATTGTACTCATACATACTTGTCTGGACTGTATTATGTAATTGTAATAGAGGAGAAGAGAAATCTAAATCTGTAAGTTTTAAAGTTGCTGTTATGCTCAAGTATATTTCACTGTCAGGAAAATGACATGTGTTATCTGTTTTTGGTTTCACTGCTTAGCAAAATGAATTGAAGGATAGTGCATGCTGCGCTTCTTGTTTATCCCCATCTTAACATTATCTTATACGGACAGACGTGTTGTTTTCGGAAACTGGGAAATGAATGATGTTGGAAGCCACTGCTTTGGGTTATTATTCTTGTCAGATTTTTGGAACAAACTAACTACTTCTGGTTTAGTCAGACGCTTAATGCTCACTTCCAAGTTCCATCCCTGCTCAAATTAGCAAAAAATATTATTTAAGAAATCGCAAAATTATTTATTTACTTTCCAGCAAATTACGTTTGGGTGCACTTACAAAGAGGAGCTTCTTCTTCTTCTTTTTTGGTTTATTTTTATCATTTTTGCTTATTAAACATTTTTTTAAATTTAATCAAACACTCCAAAAGTTCTTAAAATATGTCGATCCAAATAGGCACCTAGTGTTATACATATTTGTCTTAGAATGTCTATTATGTAGGAATTTTAGTCGGGGTTCAAGTTAGTTTTTCCCTATAAATAAGGGTTTCCTGTCACGATCCAAAAATAGACGTGATGGCACTCGTCTTATCCCACCACTACAAGTTAGCCTAAAACTCAACCATTACGATAAAGTACGGAAATAAACAATAAATAATAGTCTAATACTTTAATATAATGTGGAAATTCATAATCGACTTAAATATACCTCAAAACCTGATTGTCACGTGTACAAACTTCTAATGTGTTATAACAAAAATGAAAGAAAATACTAGTTTCAAATGACATTGTTTCTAGAATAGAACAAGATCATAAATATGGAGAAAGAAGGTCTGTTGAGATGACAAACAGCTACCTCACAAACCTCCACAAGAAGCCTCAGACAAGAAGAGAATAGAGAGTATCACAACGATTCGGGCTAGTAACCTACAAAAAAGTAGAAGCAAGGGGTGAGTACCAGACCACACGGTACTCAACAAGAAAACTCCTAAACACCGAGCTAAGGGTATAGAATACGGGTACTCCTTACACCCTAGCCGAACCTCCACAACTACAGTCTGAATAAAAACCACTCCAACCTGATAGTTCACAATTTACATAGAACACAACTTAACAACAACAGTCTAACAATTACATATCCTCAACAACAAACTCAATATTCATCAATCACAAGTTCCACAGAAAGACACTCACAAGATCAACAACACACAAAATCAAGTTCACCAATGATAAAGATGTGTTGTTCAATGAAATGCAATGTCAAGTATAGTGATGCATATTAGGCCAGGACATAGTTGGTTCATTAAATATTGTCCAGAAATGGTCAAATCTATCATCTCCAGATGGTTCTATGAATGGTCTCCTTTCCATTCTTGATGAGCCTTTCTCTGAATCTTCACCTCATTCTTCTGATGAATACAGTGATGAGGAAGATCTCAATATCGATTATGAATCCGACTCCAGTCAAACAGGCAAAGAATGCAATTGCACTGAATCTTTTTGTGTCTTTGTCGATACTCTCCAAAAAATCTGAGTCCTTTCGAATGACTCTAAAGAAGCTAAAATGACTTACAGTGATCTTGTAAGCATTATCAATATTGTGGGGCTTGAACTTTGTAATGACATCAAGCTCTTGGTAAAAGACTTTAGGGATTTCTCCCGAGAAGTCTACTCCATTATGATAGTCGCCAGAAGATTTTGCCGACAATGTAATGGCCGACAAGGTTCTTTGCAAAGTTCAATGATACGATATAAGAAATTCTCTTCTTAATGATATATTTGCACATTTTAATGTGCTCTGGGAGAGTTAAAATAAATATGCTCAGATTTTCCAATTTCTTTTTGGGAAAGAAAAAAACATATTATTGAACTCCCATACATTGAAGGATTCAACGAACAAGCCATAACTACTAGAGCTAGGTCCATTCAAATGAATCACGAAATGATGGAATTTTGTAAAGAGGAAATCAAAATTCTTTTACAAAACAAAATTATCAGGGTTTCAAAATCACCTTGGAGTTGCTCTGCCTTTTATGTTAATAAAAATGCTGAGAAGGAAAGAGGAGCACCAAGATTAGTGATAAACTATAAACATCTTAATGTCATTTTAAAATGGATCAGGTACCCGATTCCTAACAAAAGGGATCTTTTGAAAAGAACTTTCAAGGCTAATCTATATAGCAAATTTGATATGAAATCAGGTTTTTGGTAAATTCAAATTTCCAAAAAAGACAAATATAAAACTACTTTCAATGTCCCATTTGGACAATATGAATGGAATGTAATGCCTTCATTGATATCTTCAATAATAATAAATGCTTTGATACAAAACATTTTCCTCGTACTGTAGGTCGGGGAAAGAAGGACTAGAATGATAGTTTTTTATATTATGAAAACGATCGTTGGAGAGTTTTTGGAGAAGATTGGTTTTTTCTTTAAGAGTGGAGATCTTTTTGCCGTCTTTGGTAGAGATGTTGAAGTTTGAAAGTTGTTCATTGATTTTGTCAAGAACATTCCCAGAGATTTCGAAAGAGTCTTTGAACTTTGGGTATTTATCCCTAGAGAAAGGATAAAGTGTAAAAACAGGGTTAGTTTCGATGCTTTGACTGGTTGAAGGAGTCGAAAGTGAAGGTCTTCTGCTGAGGGAAGGTTTGAAATCTTCTATTTGTCTGGAGATGGTGTGAAGAATCTGGTTCGAATAATTGTTTTGTTCTATGATACGATCAACGTCGGCAGAATTGATGAATCTAGTAGGTTTATCACTTTTTTCCTTGAAAGGAGAGGCTTTGATAATGGTCCCAGCTATGGGGATGTTGAGACCTTCAAGAGGAGGGGTAATGGATTCAACAACTTTATTAGACGTCGTATACCACTTGTTGATGATGACCTGAAGGGTGTCTATTTGGGTTTTGATTTGTCCAGTCATTTCAAACCATTTGAAGAATTCGATTTCACAACCGATTCTACCCATGTCTGCCATCCAGGAATTTCTGAAGGCTTCTCTTTGTTTAAGAGTATAATTAGTGACGTACCACTTCCTCTTAGGTTGGTTATTAGGATGATTCCACTGTCTGTGCAGAATACTCTGGTCTGGAGTGAAAAAGTCTCCAGATTTGAGCATGCCTAACCAGCCAGGTTTTTCTTCCCGAGGTGGAGCCATATCGCTAGCGGTAGGGCTATTCGGGAGGTCTTGGTGAAAGACTTTAGGGATTTCTCCCGAGAAGTCTACTCCAATGACTTTTCCTTTGTCGTTACTGACAAAAACAATATCAGTTTCTTCTTCCTCTGGGGTTTTTTAAGAAGGTGGTGTGGGATTAGGTGGCGGATTAGGTGGTCTAGAAGGGCCCAAAGTTGAAGGACCTGACCAGGATGACCTTCTATATGAGGAAGATCTGTTCATAGAATTGTCGAGAAATTTGAGTTCGATAGATCTGTCTCAGAGTATAGAATCTACCTTTCTTTGGAGGTCTAGTACCCGAACCACTTGGAGGAGCTTGCTTGCCCTCTCTTCCTCTAGCCGTAAGCACCGGACAATTCCTCATTTTGTGACCACTTCCACCACAACCATAGCAACCATCCATGCCGGCTAGACACTTACCCTTATGCTTTCTTCCACACCTAGTACAATCCGGCCATAGAGACCTATCACTCCCTTTATGAAACTTAGGGTTAGACACCCTCTCTTTGTTAAACCTTGGGGAAACTTTAGGCGAACTTTTTCTGGAAAACCTTTGTTGGAATCTAGGGCAACCATGTCCATCCAACCTTCCTTGAGGGAAATTATTATTAAGCCTATACCTCTTTGTTTCTCTAGACCTCTCTTCAAGTTTCTCTTTTCAATCCCTTGAGCACGAATAACAAGACTTAGGGTCGTCCACTATAGATGGACCATATCTCGACAACCTATTAAACGTTCAAGCATACTCCTCAACACTCATCCCACCTTGCCGAAGGTTAATCAACTCAAGTATCTTAGCCTCTCTCATTTCCAAAGGGCAAAACCTATCAAGAAACCCATTCTTAAACCTTTCCCACTCCATGGGACCCGCTTCTACTGGCCTCACTTCTTTTCATTGACTAAACCACATCTGAGCAACATCTTTCAATTGGTAAGCGGCCAATTCCGCCTTCTCTACCGCAGTCACTCCCACAAAGTCCAACACCTTAGATACCTCATCTATAAACTCTTGAGGATCTTCCTCCATCTTTGACCCATAAAATTTCGGGGTTTCTATCTCGACTTGGGTCAACAATTGCAAATCATACCTAATCTTCTCATTAGTCGCTAGGTCAACCGGAACTTGAGGAGCTTGAGGAGGAGCTCCTTGATCAACATTGTCCCCTTCAAATCCACCAGTGAAAGCTCCTTGAGTAGTCATGTCCTGTAGACCACATGGTAAGGATTAGAAGAAGAACCTTATAAAGCTAAACTCTATCGCACGATTTAAGAGTAGTGAAAAAGGTGGAATTTCCTAAGCATCTTGTAGCCTCTCATTCATAAATGTGGCGCGCTTCACACTCATGAACAAGACTATACTAGACGAGGCTTATGAGACATGACATGATCCTAGAATCATTCTAAACCTTGTGCTCTCATTACCAAGTTTTTCATGACCCAAGGGTACCCCCTAGATGTAACAAGGCACATAGATGCCCGAAATGCACCATGTAAGCCACTTAGCATACCATAACATAAATCATTATAACACCAAGAAAAAACGCATTTCAAGTCCAAGTCTAAAATTTTCATAAAAGACAAAAGTGGAAATCTAGACTTTAAGTCTCATCATAGCCATCTATTACAATAGTTCAAATGAAAAGGGACACAACCCATACAACATAGTACGAAAGAAAATACTAGAAATGAAACTAAAAATGGAACACCCGTCCTCGAATCATGAGGACTCACCACAAGCTAGGAGAATAGTCGAATCCAATCTTGAACCAAATGGTAACCGCCTTAAGAACCGGAACCTACACTTGGGAAAAGTATAGAAAAATATGGGTTAGTAAAAAAATGCACTAAGTATGATAACCATGCATAAAACCTTGAAAATATGCTAAAAAAGAAATTTTAGTTGAAAAGCATGCACTTTAGTAAGTTTAAGGATCATCGTGAAGATTAGTGTAAAAGCATAAGTCATAAGCATATTCAACATATAGACCATCATAACATAATGGAAACATACCGTAAGTACCCTCAAAGCCTACTTGTGCAATGCATGAATAAGATCCCATAATCCCACCCATGCTAAGTGAAGCTTCATGAGTAACCGTAGTTCATAATTCATATTCTTGTTCATATTGTTGGCATAGTGGGAATAAGCCTTAACCGACATAGACCATGTGAGCTTAACATGGAATCCGGTGACTCCCACATCGAAAAGGGTTGATCTACTTACCTAAGGTAGAACCGGTAATTTTAGCTTAGGTGGATCCACTAGCTAATAACCTATGAGGGCACATAGTTTATGAGATAAAGAGATTTCTACTAGAAACCCGGACTCAACTAAGGAAGAAGGTTTCCATCTCATGAGATACATATTTTGGGAACCCAGACTCAACTAAGGTAGAAGGAACCCATTTGGAAAGCCGGACTCAACTAGTGTAAAAGCTTTCCTTGGAGCAGGACTCAACTAGTGTAGAAGCTTCCATCTCATATACAATATCCACTCGGTGTTAAGAATTAATTCCCACGGAGTACATATTAAGTCTTGACTTAAGTTCATATCATGGAAGAATGTCTTGACACTCAATCCAACATAATTCATAAGATAGCTCATAGATTCAATAGGTGAGAGTAGCCCTTCAACCTTAGAATCATCATATTGTGAGAAAACCTTTCACATCATATAATATTCATACATAGGTGTGTAAATGAGAATAACCTTTCAACAACACACAACAAGATCATAATCATAATCATAATCACTTTACTCTCAAAGTGTTCATAAAGCATATACATAAATCTCATAATCATGCATAACTCTCATACTTTGCCCTTCAAGGACCATAGATCATATTCCATAAACACATCTAGAATTACTACATTAGACATGGATGATAACATAATTCAAGTAGTTCAATTACTACATGCATAATTCTATCATATTCTACTTGCATCAATCAACACCCACACTTTGAGAGGAAAATAGGGGAATTCATGGATTCTTATAAAATCGTCAATATATCCATAATAAAACATGATTCAATCATTAAAAACGAATTTGAAAGGAATCCATGAGATTGAAGTCAACCCCTAATTTTTGGAATTTCTAGCTTTGAAATTTGGGGTTTTGAAGGGAATCCATGGATGAAGAGCTACCATACCTTAGTAATGAAATCCAATGAATTTGGGTAGAAAAGCTTGGTCCTTGAGCCCTAGCCCCAACTTCCTTCTTCTTCTTCCTTGAAGTTCTAGAGAGAGAATTTTTGGAGAGGAGTTGGTTTTGTTTTGGGATTTAGAAATAATGATTTGGATAAGTTAGTTGAGGGGTCTAAAATCCTTTTATAGGTGTTTAAAAATAGGCTAAAATGACATCACTTAATATTAATTAAAACCCCAAAATACCCCTAGACTTAACCCCCAAGACTAACAAAAAAACTGCTTTCCGGACCTGACCCACGACTCCTCGACCCATGGACCGTGGGTGGGACCACAGACCGTCTTGGTTGGGTATGGTTCGTGGTCAGAGAAATATGGGGCATCCATGAAAACCCTCACCCACGGAGCGTGGACTCCCAACGAGGCGTCGGTCCCTCCGTAGGGCCACTGTTTTGGAAATTTGTCAAGGGTCCTCCTCAAGGACCCTTGGTTGGTCCTTGGGGGGTCGTACCTTGACGTTCTAACACTAAACCCTTTATTTTAAGTATGGGAATTTATATCTACGACTCTAACCCTAGCGTCAAGCTCTAGTTTAGCCTACTAGTTTTCAGGGTGTTACAATTATGAAAGCTAAGTGGCTTGTATGGGGTCCTTTGTGGTTCTATACACCATGTTACATCTAGGGGGTACCCCTGGGTCGTGACAGTAATGGGGCTGAGGTTTAAGGCATGGTCAATTTGAATTGGTGACTTTTACCCTTTTTAAAGCAATGTTGCAATCATTATCACCTCTTCTCAAGTTCTTTTTCTTCTTTTTCATTTTAAAAACTCAAATCTTGACTTTCCACTCACGTTATTTTGAATCCTCCTTTATTTCACTCACTCCTCTTTTTCATTTTTATTTATCGAATTGATTTCCATCACAATGATGATACAACACACACATTTTTTTCCTTTTTTTTAAGGAGGGGTTTCTTTTTTGCAAAATTTTCAGATTCAAGTCTCATTTCTTCTTCCTTTTTCCCTTCACTTGGCTTTCATCATCCTTCCTTTTCACACCCCCAACTAAGGCTTTTGGCCTATGTTTGCTATTCAAACATAGCAATGCTTCAAAATGGATTGTTGGTGAGAAGGTAGGGATAGTTTGGCTCAGAAGGCTTCTTTGGGTTGTCAACAAATAAGTTAGGCTCAATTAGTACCAATATGGATTCACACCCTCACAAGGTAGTCACAAAAGGCTTTATGGACAACTTGGTTCCCTCATTGATTTTTTTCCCAAGATCATGTCCCACATTCACCAAGATTCACACAATTTGACTAACAAGGCAAATTATAGGACTCCACATGCATACTTTCAAGTAAAACCTCACCACATATGGCACTTAAGAATACACTCATTTAGCACATCCCAAAAATATCAAAAGTGTACGTGTGATGTTCATTGCAAGGATCACATCAAAACGTAGTTAGTCAACAAAAGATTCATAGAGATCGCTCAAGGGTGTAACAACATCTATTTCGTTCTTCCAACACCAACACTATGCATTATGCTCATCTGGAGGAAGATTGCTCTTTTTTGAGCTGGTGTTTGAGCTTGATTTCATTACAAAGTTCAAGCCCCACAATATTGATAATGCTTACAAGATCACCGTAAGTCATTTGGCTGTAAGGGATTCGACCATCGTTGCGGTCTTGGATTATAGTTCTAACTTTATCAGCGAAAAGAAGGGGGAGACCGCTTAAGAAACGTTCTTTCCAGAAGTCTAAATGACAATTTGGACGAATCATGACTTTGCTGAGGAAGGCATGTTTATATCTGATGAAATCATCTAAAGAAGGACAACTAAGGTTGTTAAGAATTTGGAGACTTCTGTCCTGAAAGAGTTTTGGCTCGCCAATGAAATGTTTAGCAATATGATAGAGAAGTGTCGCACAAGCATCTTCTCTAGTGACTTGAGAGGAAGACTCGACGACCCCTTCAGTCTTGACTACTATTTCAGTTGCAGTAGCATTGTAGATGAGCTGCCTAGTTTCATCGTTACAGTAGTTATCCCATCAATGTTTCAGCATGCCAGTAAATCTGACGACTATCATAATGGCAGCTTCTCTGTCCGTGGAATTTCTTATTTTGTAGGCAATAATAGCTACTCCCATCTCATGTAGCTTGTTATAGATTTGATGTTCTGCTAGACCATCAATATTCCACTCGGTGATACTTCTTCCTTCGTGAGAGGAGGTAGAAAGAAAAGCATTTTCCTCGTACTGTAGGTCGGGGAAAGAAGGACTAGAATGATAGTTTTTTATATTATGAAAACGATCATTGGAGAGTTTTTGGAGAAGATTGTTTTTTTCTTGAAGAGTGGAGATCTTTTTGCCATCTTTGGCAGAGATATTGAAGTTTGAAAGTTGTTCATTGATTTTGTCAAGAACATTCCCAGAGATTTCGAAAGAATCTTTGAACTTAGGGTATTTATCCCTAGAGAAAGGATCAAGTCTAAAAACAGGGTTAGTTTCGATGCTTTGACTGGTTGAAGGAGTCGAAAGTGAAGGTCTTTTGCTGAGGGAAGGTTTAGAATATTTTATTTGTCTGGAGATGGTGTGAAGAATCTGGTTCGAATAATTCTTTTGTTCTATGATACGATCAACGTCGGCAGAATTGACGAATCCAGTAGGTTTATCACTTTTTTCCTTGAAAGGAGAGACTTTGATAATGGTCCCAGCTATGGGGATGTTTAGACCTTCAAGAGGAGGGGTAGTGGATTCAACAACTTTGTTGGACGTCGTATACCACATGTTGATGATGACCTGAAGGGTGTCTATTTGGTTTTTGATTTGTCTAGTCATTTCAAACCTTTTGAAGAATTCGATTTCACAACCGATTCTACCCATGTCTGCCATCCAGGAATTTCTGAAGGCTTCTCTTTGTTTAAGAGTATAAGTAGCGACATACCACTTCCTCTTAGGTTGGTTATCAGGATGATTCCACTGTCTGTGCAGAATACTCTGGTCTGGAGTGAAAAAGTCTCCAGATTTGAGCATGCCTAACCAGCCAGGTTTTTCTTCCCGAGGTGGAGCCATCTCGCTAGTGGTAGGGCTATTGGGGAGGTCTTGGTAAAAGACTTTAGGGATTTCTCCCGAGAAGTCTACTCCAGTGACTTTTCCTTTGTCGTTACTGACAGAAACAATATCAGTTTCTTCTTCCTCTGGGATTTTAAAAGAAGGTGGTCTGGGATTAGGTGGCGGATTAGGTGGTCTAGAAGGTCCCGAAGTTGAAGGACCTGACCAGGATGACCTTCTATATGAGGAAGATCTGTTCATAGAATTGTCGAGAAATTTAAGTTTGATAGATCCGTATGGGAACTGAATGACTCGTTCAATTTGAGATGTCTGAGAGTGAGAATATAAAGGTTGAGTTATGGCATCAAAGTGCCAATCATTTCTAGAAAGTACATCATTCCACTTGAGAAGTCTAGGAACAAAGATAGTACTATGTTCATGGTTAGCCTCCATAAGCATAGTTACACCGTTTCGGCTCTCAATACGAGCCTTTGGTGCCACAGTGGTTTTCATAAGTCTGTAATATACTCTGTAGATAATAGCTATCTCACGAGTATTGGCTTTGCTGTTCAAATTCTTAGTTTTGACATTGAGAGTCAAGGAATCCATGACATTAGGATCATTAATGTCAACTGAAAATTTGGGATAACAATTAAAGTATACCGGGCCATCGGCAAGGTTACTCTGGAGAACTCCTAATAGTGAATCATCAAAATTAAGAAAATGGTCATCTCTGAGGAGGACACAAACAGGAATATCTAAGCCTTTTCGGAAAAGGGGCTTGACAACCACTTGAACCAGTCCAATATGCAAATAATTATAATCAGTTTTATAATGATTGATATCATTATCTTTTAACAAACGAATAATTTCTAAAGAATTATTAATAGCAATGGTAGACTCACAGGTCTTAATATTATGTCTAGAAATGAAACTGAAATTACCTAGATGGTAAATCTTTTGAAAGGTTCCTCTGGTATATTCCAGTTTTGAAGATCATTTTCTAATTTAGCAATCTTAGTTGCTTGAGAAGATAAATTAATACTGTTCAAAATATATTGATTATTTTCCATTTTGAAAAAATATTGTCTTAAGGGCTTACAGTGCAAAAAAAATTCAACAAGTATAGCAATAACTTACCTATAAGTATGCATGCATATATAGATTATTGAAACATATATCAAAATCCAAATAAGCTGTTTCTAAGAAAGGTTCTGTTGGGTTTACATCTATTATTTCTTAGAGTTATCTTGGCTACGGGATCACCATTAACAGGTCTAAATGTCCTCCTGGCTTGACGACCTTATAATCGGGCTAGCCAACGTATCAACCGGGTATTATTCGGCTACCTCACACACTTAGGAAAGAATGAACACCTCATACCTAGTATAGCAACAGATTATAGGAACAGGATAACAAAAACAATAATCTTATATAACCTAGCATCTTAAAGAAAATTATAGAAATACTTTATAAAATAATTTTTCCATGCCTTAGACAGTATATGTGCTTAGCTGCTCATGCTAAGTACGTATACTGCCAACATGGCTCTGATACCAATAGAACGGAACAAGAGTATACAATAAAAAAATTCCAACAAATAAATAAAACTTACAAATTTTATTTAGGATAGTATTAAAGCATAAGAGATACACCGGGAAGTTTACAAGGGGAGTAGAAGAAGCTTTCAGAATATCGGGTAAATTTTCTGATGGCTTCTTTGTTCTAAATACCTATCCTTTTAAAGTTCAAGGATGGTCTAGAAATGTATCTGGAGTGTACATTTGGAGGGTGAAGATTTTTCCGACAATGTAATGGCCGACAAGGTTCTTTGTCATCTTTTCAGAAGAGACTGAGATTCCTTTTAGGAATAGTGAGTTACCTTTTCGAAAAGTAATTCCAATTCTTTGAACCTCTACTTTTCCCAAAGGTCAAGTTCCTATTCTTAATAGGGGTCCAGGTAAGCAGCTGCTATTCTCGTAGGGTCTCGCATGTCTCCGTTGTCATTTTCTGAAATGGCTTCTTCGAGGAGAAGCATAAGGTCATCTTCATTGGATTTCTCATCATCCATCTCTAGGAGAGCTTTCTTCAATCTTTCTTTAAGCTCTTTCTTTGATAGTGAGGCAGAAGCTGTTTTAGATGCTACCTTGGTTGGGGTTTTAGTTATTACCTTAGGCGTCTATCCTCTGATCTTGATTTCTTTAGAGAGATATTTGATTCTGTCGAACTCAGTCTTTGCAAAGTTTCATGATACAATATAAGAAATTCTCTTCTTAATGAAATATTTGCACATTTTAATGTGCTCTGGGAGAGTTGAAATTTCTTCCTTGGTTTGAAATTCTTCAAATCTGCTGAGAAATTGTTGTGGTAGGATTTCCCTATTTCCTTCGAAATAATTCCACCATTCATAGAACCATCCGGGGATGATAGATTTGATCATTTCTGGACAATATTTAATGAACCAAGTATGTCCTGGCCTAATATATAAAAAATTAAACCAAGCATTCTTGTAATCATGCCAATTATAAGTTTGTGGTTTATGTGGCATTGATAATGCAATGGGAGTAAGTAGATGATCTACATACCACTCTGTAAGGGACAAAACTCTCTTAATAGTGAATCTGGAGTAGCTGATATACTCTGGATTCGTATGACTCATGGTGTGTTCAACAATAATAGACTCAGTGTCTACTAATATGGCTTCGTAGTACCTTTGTGTTTTAAGCGGATTATCAGTATCCGTGAAGTTGTTGTTTGAATAAACTGGTTTAATAAGATTTGCAATAGGAATTCCTTCATATTGCTTATCTATGGCTAGTACTGGTAGTGTTTGTTTTACTAGGAATTGAAATTCCTATTTTGCTGGGGCTGCTTCAGGTTTCTTTCCTGTCGATGGTTGGACTGCTTCCGCAAAGGTCTCTGGGGCCTTCATTGTGTAACTTTCTTTGGTTCTTATAGAAGAAGATGTTGCTCATTGTTCAATCTTTTGACTGACTAATTTGGTAGGCGTTAAAACCTGTAATTTCGGGTAATCTTCCAATGCAGTGTATCTGTTCTGGAATCCTATGTCTATCATAGGGTTTGATCCTTGCGAACCATTTGGTCTGATTGGAGGCATACTTGAGAGAGGGAGTTCAAATGGTCTAGCCATTTGTTGTTTTTGCTTCTGAGGTGGAGCTGGCTTATGTGGCCTCATGGTGGGCCTCATATTTTCCCTGTAAAAATTTTCTTATCAAGAAGTCTGGGAGGGAGTTGTTTTTTCCTTTAATAAAATTAATTTGAAAATCGAAGCTAGATAGTAGAGCTTGCCATCTAGCAAATATTTGTTTAGAAACAAGATTCTTGACATCCTTTTGTAAAATTTCTTTAGCAGATTTACAATCTACTCTTAGTAACATTTTTTTTTTGATAAGATCGTCTTGAAATTTAGTGATACATAGAACTATAGATAAGATTTCTTTCTTAACAGTAGAATAGTTTTTTTGAGCAGGATTCCAGATTCCTGATGTAAAACGAACTAACTGTTCGGGAGAGTCGGGGTTGATTCTTTGTTTGAGAATACCACCATAACCTATGTCAGAAGCATCAATTTCAACAATCATATAAGCATTAGGATTTGGGATACCTAAACAAGGAAGACTCTGGACTAAAGACTTGACAAGGATGACAACTTTAGTTTGGTCAATACTCCAAGGAACAGGATTCTTCCTAAGCCTTCTGTAAAGGGGTTCGCAGACCTGTCTAATTTTAGGAATAAAATCAGCAACACAATTTAGACTTCCTAAATATCTCTGGAGTTGGGTTTTATCAGTAATTTCGTCGGGAAATTTGGAGAACTCTATGGCTCTGCAAATAGGTTTGTAAATACCTTGGTAAAGGTAATGGCGTAAAAAGCTAATAGTAGTTTGGAAAAGCTTAATCTTCTTAGCGCTTACAACAAGACCATTGGTTTTAACAATTTTAAAGAAAGTGTTAAGATGTTTAAAGTGGGAATCAATGTTCTCCGAAAATATTAATACATCATCTATATAAACAATAGACATATAGCTATAATCATTGAATATAAAATTCATGATATTTTGAAATTTGGATGGAGCATTTTTAAGTCCAAAAGGCATTACATTCCATTCATATTGTCCAAATGGGACATTGAAAGCAGTTTTATATTTGTCTTTTTCGGAAATCTGAATTTGCCAAAAACCCGATTTTATATCAAATTTGCTATATAGATTAGCCTTGAAAGTTCTTTTCAAAAGATCCCTTTTGTTAGGAATCGGGTACCTGATCCATTTTAAAACGGCATTAAGAGGTTTATAGTTTATCACTAATCTTGGTGCTCCTCTTTCCTTCTCAGCGTTTTTACTAACATAAAAGGTAGAGCAACTCCAAGATGATTTTGAAACCCTGATAATTTTGTTTTGTAAAAGAATTTTGATTTCCTCTTTATAAAATTTCATCATTTCGTGATTCATCTGAATGGGCCTAGCTATAGTAGTTATGGCTTGTTCGTTGAATCATTCAATGTATGAGAGTTCAACAATATGTCTTTTTCTTTCCCAAAAAGCATTTGGAAAATCTGAGCATATTTCTTTTTCAAAAGTTTTTTGAAGATTGGTTATTTTGGTAATCATCTCCGGGGTTTGTAAAATCTGCTCGATTTTCTTAATTTTACTCTCATCTTTTAAAAACGTGAGATGTTGTGAAAGTTTGTTTATTCGGAAAACAGTCTTGTCTCTTATGAAATTGCTTTCATCTTGTGAAAGAGTTTTAACAAAAGGGAAAAGTAATTATTTTCCGAGTATAGTGGTTTTAATACCATTTAAATCAGTAAAGTAAGGTTTTGTCTGAGTGATAAAAGGAATTCCAAGAATTATATCTTCATTGATATCTTCAGTAATAATAAAATCATTTGTCAAATAAATATCATTGTTACAGATATGAGCTTTGGAAAGTTTGTAATTTATTTTCAAAAGTTCTCCTGTAGCAGAGTATAATCTGGAAGTGCTTTTTTGCAAATACTTAGTAGGAACAATTACTTTAACTATGCAGTTACGATCTGCGCCACTGTCAAGCAGAGCAACTTTGTTAATCACAAAATCTTTGTTAATAACAATTTTGATGGGAATATGATGACTATGTGGTCTAATGAAAGAAATAACAGTTAAACCTGGAGCTCCTGAAGTGGAAGTGGAATTTCATGTTTCAGTAGTAAAAGGTTCAACCAGATGACTATTGTTAGGAGGAGGATTAGGACCTTCATCCTGAGAAGTTTCTTGATCAGAATCAGGTTCTAGAGATTTACCTTCTTGAGGATTCGTTCAGCAATGACATCAGTTTCGATTTTCCCAAGTCTGGATTTGAAAATCTTGATTTCTTCTTTAAGGGTAGAGACCTCATGACGAAGATCAGAAATAGACGTTTCGGAATTGTTAACAAATCTGTTTATGATTTGCTTCATGCTGAAAGGTTCAACGAAAGGTTTAACCTTAGGCTTTTCCATATGAAGAATGAGATTTTTGAGTTCTAAGAGATATTTATTTCTAGATTCATCATCATTGATGTGTTGGATGATATCAAAAAGAGCTTCTTTAGAGTTATTCGAAAGGACTCGGATTTTTTGGGGAGTATCGTCACAGACATAAAAAGATTCAGTGCAATTGCATTCTTTGCCTGTTTGACTGGATTCAGATTCATAATTGATATTGAGATCTTCCTTATCACTGTATTCATCAGAAGAATGAGGTGAAGAGTCAGAGAAAGGCTCATCAAGAATGGAAAGGAGTTTTTCCCTGGTGTCATCGTCAATTCCAAGAAGATTGATCTTCTTCTTCTTGGTATTGGATTTGAATTCATAGGATTTGTGACCAGTTTTTCCACAAGTCCAACAAACGTCTTGCTTAAAGTGTCTGGGTCTTTTGGACCTGGAATTTTTTCTTCTTGGTTTGTGATTGTTTCTCTGAGATTTAGATCGGTAAGTCTTCTCACTATTTTTGTTCCTTTTTGGACGATCAGGAGAAGTGATGAAACCAAAGTCTTGGCAGAATTTTCCTAATTCTCTTCTGGAGGAAGATTGCTCTTTTTTGAGCTGGTGTTTGAGCTTGATGTCATTACAAAGTTGAAGCCCCACAATATTGATAATGCTTACAAGATCACCGTAAGTCATTTGGCTGTAAGGGATTCGACCATCGTTGCGGTCCTGGATTTTAGTTCTGACTTTATCAGCAAAAAGAGGGGGGAGACCGCTTAAGAAACGTTCTTTCCAGAAGTCTAAATGAAAATCTGGACGGATCATGACTTTGCTGAGGAAGGCATGTTTATATCTGATGAAATCATCTAAAGAAGGACAACTAAGGTTGTTAAGAATTTGGAGACTTCTGTCCTGAAAGAGTTTTGGCTCGCCAATGAAATGTTTAGCAATATGATAGAGAAGTGTCGCACAAGCATCTTCTCTAGTGACTTGAGAGGAAGACTCGACGGCTCCTTCAATCTTGACTACTATTTCAGTTGCAGTAGCATTGTAGATGAGCTGCCTAGTTTCATCGTTACAGTAGTTATCCCACCAATGTTTCAGCATGCCAGTAAATCTGGCGACTATCATAATGGCAGCTTCTCTGTCCGTGGAATTCCTTATTTTGTAGGCAATAATAGCTAATCCCATCTCATGTAGCTTCTTGTAGATTTGATGTTCTGCTAGACCATCAATATTCCAATCGGTGATACTCCTTCCTTCGTGAGAGGAGGTAGAAAGAAAAGCATTTTCCTCGTACTGTAAGTTGGGGAAAGAAGGAAAAGAATGATAGTTTTTTATATTATGAAAATGATCATTGGAGAGTTTTTGGAGAAGATTGGTTTTTTCTTGAAGAGTGGAGATCTTTTTGCCGTCTTTGGCAGAGATGTTGAAGTTTGAAAGTTGTTCATTGATTTTGTCAAGAACATTCCCAGAGATTTCGAAAGAATCTTTGAACTTTGGGTATTTATCCCTAGAGAAAGGATCAAGTCTAAAAACAGGGTTAGTTTCGATGCTTTGACTGGTTGAAGGAGTCGAAAGTGAAGGTCTTCTGCTGAGGGGATGTTTGGAATCTTCTATTTGTCTGGAGATGGTGTGAAGAATCTGGTTCAAATAATTGTTTTGTTCTATGATACGATCAACGTCGGCAGAATTGACGAATCTAGAAGGTTTATCTCTTTTTTCCTTGAAAGGAGAGGCTTTGATAATGGTCCCAGCTATGGGGATGTTGAGACCTTCAAGAGGAGGGGTAATGGATTCAACAACTTTGTTGGACGTCGTATACCACTTGTTGATGATGACCTGAAGGGTGTCTATTTGGTTTTTGATTTGTCCAGTCATTTCAAACCATTTGAAGAATTCGATTTCACAACCGATTCTACCCATGTCTGCCATCCAGGAATTTCTGAAGGCTTCTCTTTGTTTAAGAGTATAAGTAGTGACGTACCACTTCCTCTTAGGTTGGTTATTAGGATGATTCCACTGTCTGTTCAGAATACTCTGGTCAGGAGTGAAAAAGTCTCCAGATTTGAGCATGCCTAACCAGCCAGGTTTTCTTCCCGAGGTGGAGCCATCTCGCTAGTGGTAGGGCTATTGGGGAGGTCTTGGTGAAAGACTTTAGGGATTTCTCCCGAGAAGTCTACTCCAGTGACTTTTCCTTTGTCGTTACTGACAGAAACAATATCAGTTTCTTCTTCCTCTGGGGTTTTTGAAGAAGGTGGTCTGGGATTAGGTGGCGGATTAGGTGGTCTAGAAGGGCCCAAAGTTGAAGGACCTGACCAGGATGACCTTCTATATGAGGAAGATCTATTCATAGAATTGTCGAGAAATTTGAGTTCGATAGATCCGTCTGGGAGTATAGAATCTACCTTTCTTTGGAGGTCTAGTACCCGAACCACTTGGAGGAGCTTGCTCTCCCTCTCTTCCTCTAGCTGTAAGCACCGGACAATTCCTCATTTTGTGACCACTTCCACCACAACCATAGCAACCATCCATGCCGGCTAGACACTTAACCTTATGCTTTCTTCCACACCTAGTACAATCCGGCCATAGAGACCTATCACTCCCTTTATGAAACTTAGGGTTAGACACCCTCTCTTTGTTAAACCTTGGGAAAACTTTAGGCGAACTTTTTCTGGAAAACCTTTGTTGGAATCTAGGGCAACCATGTCCATCCAACCTTCCTTTAGGGAAATTATTATCAAGCCTATACCTCTTTGTTTCTCTAGACCTCTCTTCAAGTTTCTCTTTTTCAATCCCTTGAGCACGAATAACAAGACAATCAATAGTCATATCACTCTCAAGCATAGCCATACGACATTCTTTTTTTATCAAGTCAGACACACCCGACATAAACTTTCCCATTCTAGACTTAGGGTCGTCCACTATAGATGGACCATATCTCGACAACCTATTAAATGTTCAAGCATACTCCTCAACACTCATCCCACCTTGCCGAAGGTTAATAAACTCAAGTATCTTAGCCTCTCTCATTTCCAAAGGGCAAAACCTATCAAGAAACCCATTCTTAAACCTTTCCCACTCCATGGGACCCGCTTCTACTGGCCTCACTTCTTTCCATTGACTAAATCACATCTGAGCAACATCTTTCAATTGGTAAGTGGCCAATTCCGCCTTCTCTACCGCAGTCACTCCCACAAAGTCCAACACCTTAGATACCTCATCTATAAACTCTTGAGGATCTTCCTCCATCTTTGACCCATAAAATTTCGGGGTTTCTATCCCGACTTGGGTCAACAATTGAAAATCATACCTAATCTTCTCATTAGTCACTAGGTCAACCGGAACTTGAGGAGCTTGAGGAGGAGCTCCTTGATCAACATTGTTTCCTTCAAATCCACCCGTGAGAGCTTCTTGAGTAGTCATGTTTTGTAGACCACATGGTAAGGATTAGAAGAAGAACCTTATAAAGCTAAACTCTATCGCACGACTTTAGAGTAGTGAAAAAGGTGGAATTTCCTAAGCATCTTGTAGCCTCTCATTCATAAATGTGGCGCCGCGCTTCACACTCATGAACAAGACTATACTAGACGAGGCTTATGAGACATGACATGATCCTAGAATCATTCTAAACCTTGTGCTCTCATTACCAAGTTTTTCACGACCCAGGGGTACCCCCTAGATGTAACAAGGCACATAGATCCCTGAAAGGCACCATGTAAGCCACTTAGCATACCATAACATAAAGCATTATAACACCAAGAAAAAAATGCATTTCAAGTCCAATTCTAAAATTTTCATAAAAGACAAAAGTGGAAATCTAGACTTTAAGTCTCATCATAGCCATCTATTACAATAGTTCAAATGAAAAGGGACACAACCCATACAACATAGTCCGAAAGAAAATACTAGAAATGAAACTACAAATGGAACACCCGTCCTCGATTCATGAGGACTCACCACAAGCTAGGAGAATAGTCGAATCCAAGCTTGAACCAAATGGTAACCGCCTTAAGAACCGGACCCTACACTTGGGAAAAGTATAGGAAAATATGGGTTAGTACAAAAATGCACTAAGTATGATAACGGTGCATAAAACCTTGAAAATATGCTAAAAAGGACATTTTAGTTGAAAAGCTTGCACTTTACTAAGTTTAAGGATCATCGTGAAGATTAGTGTAAAAGCATAAGTCATAAGCATATTCAACATATAGACCATCATAACATAATGGAAACATACCATAAGTACCCTCAAATCCTACTTGTGCAATGCATGAATAAGATCTCATAATCCCACCCATGCTAAGTGAAGCTTCTTGAGTAACCGTAGTTCATAATTCATATTCTTGTTCATATTGTTGGCATAGTTGGAATAAGCCTTAACCGACATAGACCATGTGAGCTTAACATGGAATCCGGTGACTCCCACATCGAAAAGGGTTGGTCTACTTGCCTAAGGTAGAACTGGTAATTTTAGCTTAGGTGGATCCACTAGCTAATAACCTATGAGGGCACATAGTTTATTGGATAAAGAGATTTCTACTAGAAACCCGGACTCAACTAAGGAAGAAGGTTTCCATCTCACGAGATACATATTTTGGGAACCCAGACTTAACTAAGGTAGAAGGAACCCATTTGGAAAACCGGACTCAACTAGTGTAAAAGCTTTCCTTGGAGCCGGACTCAACTAGTGTAGGAGCTTCCATCTCATATACAATATCCACTCGGTGCTAAGCATTAATTCCCACGGAGTACATATTAAGTCTTGACTTAAGTTCATATCATGGAAGAATGTCTTGACACTCAATCCTACATAATTCATAAGATAGCTCATAGATTCAATAGGTGAGAGTAGCTTTTCAACCTTAGAATCATCATATTGTGAGAAAACCTTTCACATCATATAATATTCATACATAGGTGTGTAAATGAGAATAACCTTTCAACAACACACAACAAGATCATAATCATAATCATAATCACTTTACTCTCAAAGTGTTCATAAAGCATATACATAAATCTCATAATCATGCATAACTCTCATACTTTTCCCTTCAAGGACCATAGATCATATTCCATAAATACATCTAGAATTACTACATTAGACATGGATGATAACATAATTCAAGTAGTTCAATTACTACATGCATAATTCTATCATATTCTACTTGCATCAATCAACACCCACACTTTGAGAGGAAAATAGGGGAATTCATGGATTCTTATAAAATAGTCAATATATCCATAATAAAACATAATTCAATAATTAAAAACGAATTTGAAAGGAATCCATGAGATTGAAGTCAACCCCTAATTTTTGGGATTTCTAGCTTTGAAATTTGGGGTTTTGAAGGGAATCCATTGATGAATTATATCCATGGATGAAGAGATACCATACCTTAGTAATGAAATCCAATGAATTTGGGTAGAAAAGCTTGTTCCTTGAGGCCTTGGCCCAACTTCCTTCTTCTTCTTCCTTGAAGTTCTAGAGAGAGAATTTTTGGAGAAGAGTTGGTTTTGTTTTGGGATTTAGAAATAATGATTTGGATGAGTTAGTTGAGGGGTTTAAAATCCTTTTATAGGTGTTTAAAAATAGGCTAAAACGACATCACTTAATATTAATTAAAACCCCAAATTACCCCTAGACTTAACCCCCAAGACTAACAAAAAAACTACTTTCCGAACCTGACCCACGACTCCCCGACCCATGGACCGTGAGTGGGACCACAGACCGTCCTAGTTGGGTATGGTTCATGGTCAGAGAAATATGGTGCATCCACGAAAACCCTCACCCACGGAGCCGTGGACCCCCTACGAGGCGTCGGTCCCTCCGTAGGGCCACTGCTTTGGAAATTTGTCAAGGGTCCTCCTCAAGGACCCTTGGTTGGTCCTTGGGGGGTCGTACCTTGACGTTCTAACACTAAACCCTTTATTTTAAGTATGGGAAGTTATATCTATGACTCTAACCCTCACGTCAAACTCTAGTTTAGCCTACTAGTTTTCAGAATGTTACAGTTATGAAAGCTAAGTGGATTGTATGGGGTCCTTCGTGGTTCTATACGCCATGTTACATCTAGGGGGTACCCCTGGGTCGTGACAGTAATGGGGCTGAGGTTTAAGGCATGGTCAATTTGGATTGGTGACTTTTACCCTTTTTAAAGCAATGTTGCAATCATTATCACCTCTTCTCAAGTTCTTTTTCTTCTTTTTCATTTTAAAAACTCAAATCTTGACTTTCCACTCACATTATTTTGAATCCTCCTTTATTTCACTCACTCCTCTTTTTCATTTTTATTTATCTAATTGATTTCCATCACAATGATGATACAACACACATTTTTTTCCTTTTTTTTAAGGAGGGGTTTCTTTTTTGCAAAATTTTCAGATTCGAGTCTCATTTCTTCTTCCTTTTTCCCTTCACTTGGCTTTCATTCATCTTCCTTTTCACACCCCCAACTAAGGCTTTTGACCTATGTTTGCTATTCAAACATCGCAATGCTTCAAAATGGATTGTTGGTGAGAAGGTAGGGATAGTTTGGCTCAAAAGGCTTCTTTGGGTTGTCAACAAATAAGTTAGGCTCAATTAGTACCAATATGGATTCACACCCTCACAAGGTAGTCACAAAAGGCTTTATGGACAACTTGGTTCCCTCATTGAATTTTCTCCCAAGATCATATCCCACATTCACCAAGATTCACACAATTGGACTAACAAAGCAAATTCTAGGACTCCACATGCATACTTTCAAGTAAAACCTCACCACATATGGCACTTAAGAATACACTCATTTAGCACATCCCAAAAATATCAAAAGTGTATGTGCGATGTTCATTGCAAGGATCACATCAAAACGTAGGTAGTCAACAAAAGATTCATAGAGATCGCTCAAAGGTGTAACAACATCTATTTCATTCTTCCAACACCAACACTATGCATTATGCTCATCATGAGTACTATTCAATACATCGATATTGAACAAAATCAATTCTCAAATTGTTATCAATGAAAACTTCAAGCATTTTGTGATTTGAACTCTGGGGGGTTGCAAGGGAGAATAAGATAGAAGTAAAGAAACACACAATTTCACAAAAGAGCACTCTAATATAAACATTATAAAATGAGGAATATTGGAACGAGATCCCTCACCCCAACCAAAAAGAGACTGCAGTGTCGTCAATGCAAGCCAATTGAAATAAAGGATAAAGATAGAATCAATCCCTGAGTAAGCACTGGTACTGGTCACCAATTGGAATCGGTGAGTCGCTGAGTAGGCCCAGATCGCCTATTGAGGCTATAAGGGAGGGAAATATTCCCTTCACCTAGGTGAGCTAAATAATGTTGCCCAAAGTGCATGGGCGAATCGCCTTTCTTGCTTGAGCATCGCTGAAATTACCAGTGTGATGTCTGTTTTTTGTGCCTAATTAGGTGGAATGCAGCGGTTTCGCCCAATGATGTTGGCGCATCAACGAAGAGGTGATGAACATCACAAAAATAGACAGTAAGAACCTAAAGTTGAGCCTCCAAAAGGGCGGACTCGTTAGAGCTTCGTCTACTGAGTTCAACAAATCGCTGAGTTGCTCATATAGTCGCTTATTACTCAAAACTTGCACATGTGAATACCAACGTTATTGAAAAATACTAACACTTGGGTTGCATCCTAAGAAGCGCCTAATTTAATGTCGCGGCACTATTTGGACATGTTTTTTAAACATTATCCACATACACCACTTCACTAATTCGTACATCCTGACTTTCTCCAAAGTATTCTTTCAATCTCTGACCATTAACTGTGAATCGCACCCCTTTTCCATCTTCAACTTCGATCGCTCCATTTCCATACACCCATGTGAAACTGTGTGGACCAATCCATTTGGACTTGAGTTTGCCTTAGAAGAGTTTTAACCTTGAATTGAATAATAGGATTAAATCTCCAAACCTATACTCACGGGGTAGTATCTTAGCATCATGCCTCCGCTTAACTTTCCCCTTATATAGTGCTAAGCTTTCGTAGGCTTGTAAATGAAATTTATCTAGCTCAAGTATTTGGCACACACGATCTCTAGAGGGTACATCCCAATTCATGTTTATCTTCTTCAATGCCCATAAAGCCTTGTGTTAGAGTTCCATCGGAAGATGGCAAGCATTCCCAAACACCAACTTGTAAGGCGATATACCAATGGGATATTTGAAAGTCGTACGGTAGGTCCAAAGTGCATCATCAATCTTGCTAGACCAGTCGGTACGATGGACATTCAATATTTTTGCCAAAATACTCGTTATTTCTCGGTTAGACACTTTAACTTATCCACAAGATTATGGATGGTATGTCGTAGCCAATTTGTGCTTGACCCCATATTTAGAGAGCAGGATTGCAAATTGAAGGTTTCAAAAATATTAACTGCCATCACTTATAATAGCCCTTGGAGTACCAAATCTTATGAAAATGTTCTTCTTGAGGAACTTCGTGACACTTTGCGCTTCATAATTTGGTAAGGCTATCGTCTCAACCCACTTCGAGACATAATCCACTACTACAAGGATATACTTATTCCCAAAAGAACTAGGAAGTTGACCCGTGAAATCAATCCCCCAAACATCGAACAATTCAACACCCA
Organism: Solanum etuberosum; assembly: GCA_029582245.1. NCBI lineage: Eukaryota > Viridiplantae > Streptophyta > Magnoliopsida > Solanales > Solanaceae > Solanum > Solanum etuberosum. Next base: position 24,750 of record JAJONR010002726.1, read on the forward strand.
TCGGATTAGCCTTGGCTTAGCCTTTATATTTGCCATTAGGTACCTTAAGATTGTGTGGTGTGTGTGAACCACCACTTTGGTACACAATAAGTATGCACGAATTTTCTGAAACCCATAGACCACAGCCAACAGCTCTTGTTCCGTCAGGGTGTAACTCTTTTGAGCACAATTCAATGTTTTGATAACATAATAGATAGGATGGAAGAACTTGTTTTTGTGTTGTCCCATAACAACTCCTAAATCCAAACCATTAGTATCGCACATCATTTCAAAAGGGAGGTTCTAATCAGGGGCAATGATTATTTGGGCTAAGATAAGTTTCTCCTTGAGTGTTTTCAAAGCCATCATACAAGAATCATCAAAGACAAATGTGCTCTCTTTTTCAAGGAGTCGATATAATGGGATAGCAATTTGGAGAAATTCTTAATGAACCGTTGATAAAACCTAGCATGACCAAGGAAGCTTCTCACACCTTTTACCGAGATCAAGGGAGGTAATTTTTCGATCACTTGAATTTTAGCTTGATCGACTTCAATACCTTCCCTAGAAATTTTGTGCCCAAGCACAATTCCCTCTTTCACAATAATGTGATACTTCTCCCAATTAAGAACCAAATTCGAATCCACACACCTTTTCAACACCATCTCCAAATGCTTCAAACATTCCTCAAAAGAATCCCCCACAACCGAGAAATCATCCATGAACACCTCCATAGAGTTTCTACCATATCTGCAAAGATTGATAACATACAACGTTTAAAAGTTGTCGAAGCATTACATAACCCAAATGGCATTCGCGTGAATGCAAAAGTTCCATAGGGGCAAGTACACGTTGTCTTTTCTTGATCCTCTGGTTCAGTGGAGATTTTGTTGTGCCCAAAATACCCATCAAGAAAGCAATACCACACTTTTCTGGGATACCTATCAAGCATTTGATCAATAAAGGGCATGGGGAAAGGATCTTTTTCTGTCCAAGAATTTAGCTTCCTATAGTCCATACACACACGGCACTGAGTGAAGCGTCTAGTGGAAACTAACTTGTCATTTTCATTGGGAACTACCGTGATGCCACCCTTTTAAAGAACACATTGCACCAGACTCACCCATTGGTTGTCCTCAATTGGAAAAATGACTCCCGCATCTAACTATATTATTATTTATTTCTTTACCACTTATTGCATTGGGGGATTTAATCTTCTTTGATGTTTAATACTTGGTTTGCAATCTTCCACCAAGATTATTTTGTGAGTTCATACCCCTGGTCAAATACCCACAATATCGGCAATAAATTACCCAAAGGCTTTAATATGCTTCTTAAACACTATGATCAACAACTCCACTTGCCACTGTTTAATATCACTTGCAATAATTACTACAAGTGTGTTGTTTGCCCCCAAGAAAAAATATTTGAGATGAGGTGGAAGCTCCTTCAATTTCAATTTCGGTGGTTCAATTATTGATGGTTTCGTCGGTGCTGCTTGTCAACTAGAAAAATCAAGTTTGAGTTTAGCGTGAAAATAATTATGTGAGCCCATACCTACAAGAGCATCCAAAACCTCATCATATTTGTCAACCTCATCTTGATCATAATTGAGTAGCACTTGAGCCAAAGGTTCCCTACAATAGGCTACACTTCCAATACTTGCTATGGCTTCGTCAATTTGATCCAAGTGAGACACAACATGCATGTCACTCGGATATTTCATGGATTTGTGAATATTGAAGCTAACTACCTCTTCATTGACTTGGAATTCAACTCATCACCTTCGACATCAACCAGCACCTTGCATGTGGCTAAGAACAGTCTACCAGAATAACCGGCATATCGACGTCAATCTAACAATCAAGCACCACAAAATCAGCGGGGAACACAAATTTTTCAACCTTCACTAGCACATCATTGACTACACCAACTGGTTTCTTTATGGATCGTTCAGCCATTAAACGTCTCATGTTTGTTGGCCTCGGTTTCTCAAGCCTAAGTTAATCAAATACCATTAATGGAATTAAGTTTATGCTAGCCCCAATATCACATAAAGCTTTTTCAAAAGTACATTTACTAATAGTGCATGGAATCGTGAAAGCTCTCAGATCATCTCGCTTGAGAACATCATTCTTTTTCATTACTACACAACATGTTTGTGGTAGTTCGATGGTCTCACAGTCTATTAACCTTTTCTTAGTCACCAACTCCTTCATGTATTTAACATAACCTTGCATTTTGGTCAAGGCATCCACCAATGGAATATTCACTTTCAAATCTTTCACTATATCCACAAACTTTTAAAATTTTGCATTATCATTTTTCTTCCTATACCTTTGCGGAAATGGAGGTGTTGGGGGTAATGGGGGTCATCTTCAAATTTTCCTTTTGCACACTTTCTTCTTCATTCTCTAGACTACAATCCATTTCTCTAAGTGATTCGTTATGGGCAATCACCTTTTGATTTTCTGCTTCCCTTGGCCTTATTACCTCTTGTAATGTTTTTGCACTTCTATTAACAAGGCTGGAACTTGGAATGCATTTCTTTCCACCCTCTTTTCAATAGCTGGTTCACGCTCATTGAAAGGAGCATATGCGATGGTGGATGGTTTCCCAATCTTTTGTTCAAGTGTTTTGATATAAGTTGCATGTGAGATTACGGTATTGGACAAAGCTGAAACATCACCCTTCATTTCTTGCAAAGTCATGTCGGAATCCTCTACATTGTTTAGAATCTTAGCCAACAAATCATTAGTGTGGGTCTTTATTGGTTTGGAATGACGCTCATACTTGTCTTCTTCTCCTTCTCCTCTATGATACCTCTCCTCATTACCATTGGTCCAACCTTGATTTCCGGCAAGCCTATATTAACTTGGCTGAAAATCCTCCGAATCTTACACCTCTCATATGCCTCTCTTCATCATATCAACTTTGGATATTAAATTTATGGAGGCCACTTCTTCTCTATGAACATGCTCGTATAAGATTTCAACTTGGATTGTCAACCAAGCAATGCTTTATGACGCTCTTGGGTTTTCTTTTCTTGTTCCTTGAATGCTCCTACATATGTGGAAGTGATGCATAATCATCACTTGTGGACCAAGCTTGCTTTATTTCTATCATCTCATCAAATAACCTTGCCGCTTCAATGAATGATTGTCTAATAATACCCCCTCGCACAAGATGATCAACCAATCCCTTATTTTCAACGTCAAGACTTTGGTAAAAGTATTGCGACAGTAGCTCATCGGGGAAATCATATTTTGGACGGTGAGACAATACTCGTTTAAAACGTATCCATGTCTTATGTCATGGTTTCCTAATCATCCTTTCAACATTTTGAATGTTCTTCCTAACTTTCATAATTCTAGATGGAGGAAAGAATCTTTCAAGGAAAGTTTCCTTGAACTCTTCCCATGAGGTAATGGTCATTCATTTCAACTCAATCAGCCATTTAGTTGTTTCTCCCATTAGAGAAAAGGAAAATAGTCTTAGCCGCATGGACTCTTGTGAGATGCCTTTTGTTGAAAAAGGATTACACACACTTGAAATTTTTGGAGGTGCTCATTAGTATCTTCGTGTTCTAGACCCCCAAATAAACCTTTTATATTGATCAACTGCAACATTATGTCTGTCATGATGAACGTAACTACCTTTTGTACCAGTGGCAGAGATATTGTTCCCACATCCTTGGTGGGATGAGAACTGATACGTCCAAACTTACACCTCAATTAAGAAGTATCAACAGTCGAAGTCAATTATAGATCTCAAATGGAGTTGAAGTTGATCCCACATGGAATTTACTATAGAAATAACCTTACTGATGCATTTATTCAATTGCGGTTAATATTTTCAAAAATGTAAATAATAGAAATTAAATGTTGGGTCGTTTGTGTTCAAGTAACCAATATTTAGTTCAGATTAACAGTCAGCAAGAGCAAACAATAGTTTTAAGATTTTAGTAATTGATTTAACGAGACTAGGATTGTGTTCTCCATGACCTTTAGTTCACTCTCGAATTCTATACAAATTACTATTCGTTGTTAATATTATATGTTCCTAGAAAGTTAGATACATCTAAAACAAAATTAGCCCTATTCGATGACTTTCACTCTTTTCCTCTCGGTCTTAGAATGCTTTGAAGTTTACCCTTGCATACTTGTTAATAAGGTTATCTTCTCTAGATCTCTTATCTTCAAAACAACATAATGGAGTTTGATTCTAACTTTTCCTAATTATCACTTTACTCTCAAACAAGTGATAAATACAGGCAAGTTCTAATGTGTGCGCTCATTAGAAAGCAATTATTATGAAAGTAGAATTAACATATGTAATTAACAACCAAATGTTACTCATATTTGAATCTGTAGTTATGATTTAGTCATGGTTTCCACAACCCTAGTTGTGGTGTTTAGCCGCTCATTAATTCAAGAAAACTAACAGTAGAGATTATTAAAAGCATGATAAAATAAACTTACAATAATAACAAACCAAAAGCATCTTGATTATCAACAAGAAATCAAGAACATGAAGTTTTGATCCAAAGTAATCGACCAAAAAATGTGTTCAAAAAAGGAAAATATCATTTCTCCTTGCTCAGAATGTCTCAATGTAATTAAAATAGTCTTTAAAAAGGAGTCCTACTCGAAGTAGGACTGCACTGTCGCACAGCTTCACGGGCAGGGTGACGGCTCGTCTAAGGTTAGATAGCTCGTTAGGCCCTCCGTTGTCTCACACTTAGACAGTGTGGGTATTCCTTCACTGGTGGCCTGCATGATCTACTAGATGGCACTTCTTACGCACCACGGCCTGTCTAGTGCTCCGTGGAGTTGCGCCTTCACTTGAGTAGCTACTGGCTTCACTGCCTCTCTTCCACGAGCAATAAGATGGCTCGTCCACTGGATCACGGCCCGTCTGGGGCTCTGTGGTCTTCAGGCTTTACTTAGGCCTCCATTGTCTTCACTGTCATGATCCCTCAGATGACCCGTCTAATGGACCACAGCTGGGTGGAGCCTCGTAGTCTTAGACTTGGGTTTTATTTTCCATATTTCTTCTATCTTTTGCATCCAAGTGTTTCAGGTGTACAATCATCAAAGAAACCATCATATCCAGATAAACAAGATCAATTTCTCGCACTAATCCTTAGTTTTGAGCGTCAAATATGCTATGAGTTCACGACACATCAAGAACCCATTTCTTTTTCTTTTCTAATATCAATGGCAACTAGAATCATTACCAAGATGTGAATTCATCATTATACCTATCAAGAGGTTACCACAAGAAACTCAAGCGTAAGACTGTTCAACTATAGAATAAATTCATATACAAATTACTTCTTAAACTAAATTTCTAACTACCATTCCCCGGTAGCGGCACCATTTTTTATAACACTCAAATCACTCTCCAAAAAAAATTAAAAGAGTGAGCAGTTCTCGTCAATAAAAACCCAACAAAGAGTCAGGGTTGAATCCCATAGGGAATGGTGTGCGGTTAAGAATGTAATTATAGAATTAACAAGCAATTAATTCACTTGAAGTTGAAATTAGAAAAAAAGTGTAGACGTCCACCAACTTTAATAATAGCAATTCTGAAACCCAAATATCAAAATGGAAATATTTTATGATTCACAAAACTAAAGGAGGGTGTTGGAATTAGTAGCTGATTTAACTTGGGGTATAGTAGAATTTCTCAATAAAGCTAATTAATCACAAATAGGATAGGTCATCATCAAATATGTTAATGTTCTTTCAATCTCAAATTGTCCCGTCTCCTTATTCCATAGAGTCACTCATGTTGATCTTGTAGAGCTTGTTATGTTAGATTTTGACGTTATTCTTAGTATGGATTAGTTGCATTCTTGTTAAGCTACTATTGATTGTAGAACCAGAGTTGTCAAGTTTCAATTTCCAAATGAGCCTATCATATAGTGGAAAGGGAGAAACTATATGTTGAAAGGTCCGTTTGTCTCTTGTCTTAAAGTTAGAAAAATGATTTCTAAGGGTTGCATATACCCTCTAGTTAGGGTGAGGGATACAGATTCTGAAACCCCTACTCTTGAGTTGGTCCCCATTGTTAATGAGTTTCCTGAAGTGTTTCTCGATGATCTACCCGGTGTTCCTCCCGAAAGGAAAATAGACTTCAATATTGACATACTCCCAAATACGCAACCTATCTCTATTCCTCCTTACCGAATGGCTCCGACAAAACTTAAGGAATTAAACAAACAGTTGAAAGATTTGTTGGATAAAGGCTTCATCTGAACGAGAATCTCTCCATGGGGTGCTCGAGTTTTGTTTGTTCGAAAGAAAGATGGTTCACTTTGCATGTGCATTGACTACCGTAAGTTGAACAAGGTTACCATTAAGAATAAGTATCCTCTCCCAAGGATAGATGACTTGTTTGATCAACTTCAAGGAGCAAGTTACTTCTCCAAGATTAACCTTCGGTCAGGTTATCACCAATTGTGGGTGAAGAAAGATGACATTCCGAAGATGGCTTTTAAGACTAGATATGGTCACTATGAGTTTTTGATGATGTCATTTGAGTTGAATAATGCTCCGGCCGCATTTATGTATGTGATGAATAGGGTGTTCAGACAATACCTTGATATGCTCGTGATCTTGTTTATTTATGATATGTTGATCTATTCAAAGAGTGAAGATGAGCATACCGATAATTTGAGAATTGTGTTGCAATTCCTCAAGGACTGACAACTCTTTGCAAAGTTTAGTAAATATTTTGAGGCATTATTTATATAGTGTCCATGTTGATGTCTTCACTGGCAATAAAAGTTTGCAATATCTGTTCAATTAGAAGGATCTAAATCTTCTCCAAAGAAAATGACTTAATTTACTAAAATATAAAGACATGAGTGTCCTCTATCACACTGACAATGGGAATGTATTAGTAGATGCTCTTAGTCAGTTATCAATGGGTAGTGTTTCTGATGTTGAGTAAGATAATAAGGATTTGGTTTGTGATGTACATAGATTGGCCCGTTTGGGTGTTCAATTGGTTGACTCCACCAAAGGTGGTGTTATGGTTCACAATGATTTTTAATCGTCTTTGTGTCGAAACTAAAAGCATAGCAAGGTCTTTACCCGGTCTTGATTATGTTTAAGTATGAGGTGCTTTAGAAGTCAGTTGAGGCTTTCTCTCAAGAGGGAGATGGAATGCATCAATATCAAGGTAGTTTGATGTGTTCCCAATGTAGATTACTTGAGAGAGCAAATCTTATCAGAAGCCCATAGTTCTTGATATTCCATTCACTCAGGAGCCACCAAGATGTACCGTGACTTGTGGGAGGCCTATTGGTGGAATGGGATGAAGAAGGATATTGCGGAATTTGTGGCTAAGTGTCCTAATTGTCAACAAGTGAAAGTTGAGCATCAAAAGTTGGGAGGTTTGTCCCAAACTATAAGTATTCCTACCTAGAAGTGGGAAGATTTGAAAATGGACTTCATTTGTTGGTTTACTCCGCACCCGGTTACAACATGACTCGATTTGGGTTATAGTAGACCGTATGAAAAAATCAGATCATTTCATCCCCGTCAAGGTTTCTTATTCAGTGGAAGACTATGCTAAGTTGTATCTAAGGGAGATGTTTAGGTTGAATGGAGTACCCCTATCCATTATCTCTGATCGCGGAACCCAATTCACTTTTTAGTTTTGGAAATCTTTCCAAAAAGGGCTTGGTAATCGTGTTAATCTTAGTACGACCTTTCATCCTCAAACTGGTGAGCAAGTGGAGCATACTAACCAAACTTTGGAAGATATGTTGAGAGCTTCTGTAATTGACTTCAAAGGTAATTGGGATGATCATTTGCCTTTGATTGAGTTTACGTCCAATAATAGCTATCACTCAAGCATTGGTATGGCTCTATTTGAGGCTCTACGGTAAGACGTGTAGATCTCCTATAAGTTGGTTTGACATGGGTGAAGTTGTTTTGATAGGTCCCGAATTGGTACATGAGGCTATGGAGAAAGTTCAACTTATTAGAGAAGGTTGAAAATGGCTCATTGTTGATAAAAGTCCTATGCCGATGTACGAAGAAGAGATTTTGAGTTTGATGTAGATGATTGGGTCTATTTGAAAATTTCAACCATGAAGGGTGTGATGAAATTTGGAAAGAAAGGGAAACTTAGTCCCATTTATGTGGGCCGATATTAGATTTTAAGGCGTACTACTAAGGTTGCTTATGAACTTGATTTGCCTAATGAATTGGCATCGGTGCATCCGGTTTTCCATGTCTCCTTGCTGAAGAAATGTGTTGGTGATCCGACATCTATGGTACCATTGGAGAGTCTTGGCATAAAGGATTGTCTTTCTTATGAAGAAGTTCCTGTTGAGATTTTGGACCGACAAGTTCGGAAGTTGAGAATCAAAAGTTGCTTCTGTAAAGGTTCTTTGGAATCAGTTAGTTGAGGGTGCTACTTAGGAGGTCGAAGTCGATATGATGTCCCATTATCCTAATCTTTTTCCCCCCATTCCTACTCTAGCTTGAAGTATATAGTTTCTCATGGTTTACTCTTTTGGTTTCATGTGTCTTAGACATTCCATTGTTTCCTCATTTATGCATGTCCATGAAAAACTTAAATTTCAAGAAAATGAGTTAACTTGATTTATTTCTCCATGTTTATGTGCATTTGAGTATGAGTTGCATATATACCTCATCAGATGATGTTTTGTATATTCTTTAGATTGGAGTTGATTTTCCTCCTCGGATACATGCGTTTATGTGATTGCATTCATGTTAGGCTGTTAGATCTTCATCCTTCCCTTCTTATGAGGTCTTGAGTCCCATTCGAGGATGAATGTTCCCAAGGGGGAGATATTGTAACATCTTGGATTTGAAAGAATGGAAAAATGCAGTTTTTGGGTTGCAGGTGTGACCTACGGCTACCACATACGGTTGGTAGAAACATTTACGAACAGTAGGTGGTATCCATAGGTGAGAAGGGAAATGAAGTAAGAATTTTGGGAAATTTTTAGGACCTACGGTGGCCATATATGGTCTGTAGGTAGACCTACCAACCGTATTCAAGTCCCTGAACCCCACATGCGGTCGACCAAGACGGTCCATAGTAGGACTTACGGACCATAGGTATAAACAGTCGATGAAGGCTCGGCAGTTTTTTTAAGGGTTTTTGGGTCTTTTCCCTAATTGAGTAATTCCTAAACTAGGTCGTTTTGATCCTAATCCTAGACCCTATATAGGTATCTTAAGCCTAAAATCTAACTATTCTAAATCATTCTTCAAATTTCCCCAAATCCCTCCAAGTTCTTTCCTCGAAATTTCTCTCTCTAAAGCTTGAAGAAGAAGTCTAGGGTTTCAAGATCAAGTCTCCAAATTCTCTATTTTCTTGGGCAATGTATGTGTGCATTCACCCACGAAGTCTTTCCTTCATGGGGTTCCTAAAGAATTCAATATTCCAAAGTAATTCTCCAAATTGTAAAATTAGGGTTCAATTCAAAGGAATGTGAGTTTCTTCCAATTATGATTTATTTTGATCAATTAAGCTTTCTAATGCATTGTATGATGATAATCTATGATATTTGGTGTAAATTACACTTGCCCATACTTTAATTATGCTTTTCAATCATGATCTTATGATAAACCCATGAACTTTGAAATTATGGACATATGCATGTTTTTATGAAGTTGCTTAAATGAGTTAAGGTAGCTTTGAGAGTAAAGCATCGATGTTTCTGATTGTGAACGGTTATTCTCACTTGAAGAATTCATAGGGTTGAAAGGTTTTCTCAACTAAACTTTGTATCAAGATTTAGGAGCTATTCTAAATGAACTCTAGCTTGGGTTGGCCATTTGATTGTACCTTTCCATTGATAATAAGATGAATAAGAGTAATAATTATTTTGTGAGATTTATTCTTAACACTGAGTGGAAAAGCAGCGATTACCCATGTCCCATAAATATATGCCGCCATAGGTTTTTCTTAGATATACATTAGCTTGTGGATCCACTTTAGCTCAAGTTTATGGTTCTTACCTTGGCCAGTAAGGACATCTCTTTTCGGTGTGGGATAGACACCGGATTCCATGTTATAGCTCACATGGTCTATGTTGGTTAATGGCAAACTCCCCACAATAATGAAATAAGGTTACTTCTAGAAGTATCTCAAATATGTTTTAAAGATGTTTAGCTTGCATTGACCATGATTACGACTTATGTCTTCTAACATGTTATTTTATGATTTAGCTTGGTCATTGCATGTCATGTAAACTCCTTTTTAGAATGTTTTCATAACTCGTCCATTTCTATCATACTTAGTACATTCCATGTACTAATGCATACTTGCTCCTATATTGTTTCACTAATGTAGGGTCTGACACTTCCATTCCGCATACTCGTGGCTAGTTGATCCTATTGAGCTTTATAGATCTGTGAGTCCTCATGTTCCAAGGATCGAGATTTGTTATTTCTTTATGTCTTTCTTTTAAAACTTGTATGTGATGTATGGGTTACGTCCCAATCACCTTCTTTGTGATGTACTAGATGGCTTTGAGACTTATGTTGGATTTTTGCATTTTTTCAACTCTTTATGACATCAAACTATCTTTTGAAAATTTTAAATTCTTTTATCTTGTAAATGTATGCTAAGTGTCTTGTACAGGGTTTATCGGGGTCTTATACGTCATGTTACGACTAGGGTATACTTTGGATCGTGACATAGGCGATCCCGTTAGAGTTCACTTTTCAGAATTTGGCGACTTTTCGAACTTCACCTGTATAGCCCTTTTAACTGTCATCTTATCTGCCAACACTGTCAGATTTGGCGATATCTACTCGCTTCGCCTTGGGTGTTTAGGTGAATCGCCCCTCTTGTATCACATCACCGACTGACCTTGAGGGATGACTTAATAGACTGTCAACTAAGGCGAAGTCATTCAAATCATCAACATTTGATTAGAAAAGGAAAAAGTTAGGCATTGAGGACATCAATTATTTAGCTAAATGGACCTTAAATGAGTGCAAATCTGCCACTCATCACCGCCTAACAAAAAAGGTGGATGGCCCAATTGGCTTGACCTCTCCCAAGTTGGTAGTGTTCATAATTGAAAATATTCAAAGCAGGTCAGCGGACTAAATATGAAATGGAGATTCGCCGAAGCTAAATGGGCGACGTAGAAGTCCATCGCCAAAGGAGAATAACTCCTTAGTAAAAATGAAAGCTTAAATTCCGAACAAGGTGGTGATCATCGATTCGTCCAATGTGGTTGGCTAACTCGATTGAGTTCGCCAACTAAGGTTCAAACACCTAAATCCGGATGCAAAAGAAGGGCGAGCTAAAAGGAAATCGACGATCCACTGAATCAAAAAATAGAGCCCGACTAATGTCACCGAACAGGTTGAAAATAGAATTTTGGGCTAATTTTGGAGAAACTATAAATAGTCCAAAAGAGAGAGAAAATGTATCAAAAATTAGAAAGAAAAAAAAAGAAACAGAGATCAGATATCAGACTTTGAATTATTAGTCTTTTTACCTTTAGAGAAATATTCTTAGTTTTGGGGGTTTTTGAACAACTTTGTAATTGACATTTGAGGGTTCAAATCAAAGTGGGTGTTGAAGATTATTGTTTGATTTCAACTCTTTAATGGTTGAAAACAAAATTGGTATACTTTCTTTTCCTTTTATGATGATTGGCTTCCCAATTCCAGGGGTGTGATTATGAGGTTGGGTGTTGATTCAATTTAGTGGGTCTTGTGTCTTGCTCTGTTTTATTGTTATATTTTTATGGATTTGAGCTAATTAGCATGGAATTAATTTATGCGTTAATGTTGCAAACTTAATCCTAGCCTAGATCTTCGATTGATGCTCGAAAGAGATCGACTGAAGTAGGTATTTAGTTTAATGCATGCAATTTAGGGTTTATTTTTATAGTTTGCTCAAAATAGAAATTCTGGTTTAATTTTTAGTTGTCAAATCTGATCGAAAGAGAGATTCTAGTAAGGTATTGAGCTGATTTGTGATTCACATAGATGATACCAAAAGGATACTCTATGATATAATTCTATGAGATCAACAGAAGATTAGTGTCCTTTAAATTTACCCAGCCTATCCATGATTGTTTAGCATTATTGAGCAAGCACATGTACTCTTATTTGACATCTATACCAATTCCCACACCCCTAGATTGTCTCTTACTTGTTTAAATTCTCTGATTTTAGCTTAGTTGTGATACTTGATAACAAAACCCTTTTCGTAAAATTTGTGGAATCATCCACCCAATTGCTCTAATTGCTACAATGAATCAGTTTGCACTCTTAATTTCCTAATTAAATTCCTTGCACTATATCACACCTTGTGAGATTTGACCCCGGCTCTTGTAGGGTATTTTAATTGCTAACAACCGATTATTCTTACTTGTTTTGAGAGTATCTTGAGCGTTATCACCAACCACCCTAGCCTTGTCACGACCCAAGGATACCCCCTAGATGTAACATGGCACATAGAACCCCGAAAGGCTCCATGTAAGCTACTTAGCATATCATAACATAAGAATAGAACAATAAAGAGTAAATTACATTTCAAGTCTTAAAAGTTTTTCATAAAATCAAGCGGAAGTCTAGACTTGTCTCAATATAGCCATCTATTACAATACTTGAATGAAATAGGGCCTAGCCCATACAACATGTCCGAAAAGGGAAATACAATAAAGGAAACTACATCATGAGAAAAAGCCGTCCTCGAACCATGAGGACTCACCAAATAGCTCGGAAGATAGCAAAGTCCAAGCAGTAGCCACTAGAATGATCACCTCGAGAATCGGACCCTACTTTTGGGGAAAATGTAGGAAAAGTAGGCGTTAGTACAAAAATGCACTAAGTATGATAGTCATGCATAAAAACATTTAAAACATGCTAAAAGGGACATTTCATTATAAATCATGCTATATGCCAAGTTTGAACATCATATAACATAGTAGAAATGATAAGTCATAAACATAGTCAATACATTGATCATCATAACATAAGAGAAACACTTCAGAATCAGCCTCAAGGCATACTTGTGCAATGCATGAATAGGACCCCATAAATCTCACCCATGCTAAGTAAACCTCTTTAGGCCATCATTCATATTCATCATCTTTTGAAACTCATGAACACTATGAGGTACTTCTCAAGCACATCTTAGTTCCTTATTATTTTGAACACTATGAGATACTTCATCAAGCATGTCTTAGTTCATTGTATTTGAACACTAAGAGATTCTTCTTCAAGAATGTCTTAGTTCATCATTACTTTATGTGGGAAATAGCTTTAACCGACATGAGACCATTTGAGCTATACATGGACCCCTGGTGTTACCCACACCGAAAAGGGTTGTCCTACTTGCCTAAGGTAGAACCATACTCTTAGCTTAGGAGGATCCACTAGCTAAATAACCTATGGGGGCACATAGTTTATGGGATACAGAGATTGCTACTAGAAAACTGGACTCCACTAGGTGAAAGCTTCCATCTCATGAGATACACTTTAGGAGACCCGGACTCTACTAGGTGAGAGTTCCCATTTTGGAAGCCCGGACTCAACTATGTGTGAGCCTCCATCTCATTTCAATATCCACTCGGTGCTAAGCATAAATACCACAAGATAGTTATTGAGTCTTACTTAACTCAAGTCTCATGGAAAGATGTCCTTGACAATCAATCCAAGTTAATTCATTAGAATAGCTTTTTAGACCATGCGTGAGCAAGTATCACCATCCATGATCACTTTTACTCTTAGATTCAATTAGGTGAGAAAGTTTTTCACTTCATATTGTGAGAAGACCTTTCACATCATATCATATTCATGCATAAGTGTGTATATGAGAATAACCTTTCAACAACACAACAACTAGATCATGATCATAGACACTTCCCTCTCAAAGTGTTCTTAAAGCATATGCAAAGACTTCCTAAACAAGCATAATATCATAATTTGCCCTTTCAAGGATAAAAGCTCATATCAAATCAACAAATCTAGAATTCACTACATTAGACATGGATATTAACATAATTCAAGTAACCCAATTACTACAAGCATAATCTCATAATATCCTTCTTTCATCCACAAACCCACATCACAAGATCATAATTTGGGAATAATGGGATTTCATGGATTCTTGGGGATTTTAACATAAAAACCATAATAAATCATCAATTCAATCATAATATAAAGTAATTCAATCATTAGAATCGTTTTTGAAAGAAACTCGTGACTTTGGAATCAAACCCTAGCTTTTAGGGGATTTCTATCTTTGAAATTGGGGTTTTGAAGGGGCTCCATGGATGAATTTTATCCATGGATGAAGAGCTACCATACCTTAGCAATGAAGCCCAATGAATTTGAGTATAAAACCTTGCTCCTTGAACCCTAGCTCCAACTTCCTTCTTCTTCTTCCTTGAAGTTCTAGAGAGAGAATATTTGGAGAGGATGAAGTTTTGGGAAATAGTTTTGGGTTTTAGAAATAATGAGGTGAATGACTTAATTTAGTGGTCTAACATACTTATATAGGTGGTCTAAAGTAGGCTAAAACGACACCACTTAATATTAATTAAAACTGAAAAACCCCAAAGTTCCCCTAAACTAAACCATCAAAAATGTTCCCAGTCCTGAACCAGGGACCCATGACCTACGGACCATATGGAACCACGGCCCGTCCTGGTTGGGCATGGTTCATGGTCAGAGAGTTTGGCCCCATCCACGAGACCCCTATCCACGAGGCGTGGACCCACCCACGAGGCGTGCGTCCTGTCGTGGCTACTGTTTTTGGGAAGTTTCCTAGGGTCCTCCTCAAGGACCCATGGTTGGTCCTTGGGGGGTCGTACCTTAACATTCTAACCCGAAACCCTTTATTTTAAGTACGGAGAGTTATATTCATGACTCTAACCCTCACGTCAAGCTCTAGTTTAGCCTACTAATTTACGGAGTGTTACAAGCCTGGGAATATCAGATGTTTGCAAAGCCTTGAGAATCTCCCACCAAAGGCACTCTCTAGACCGGTGGTCACACCCTCCACAATCATAGCAATCTCTATAGGGAAAATTTTGATGTGAAGAATGTGGTGGTCTACCTTATCTACTTCTGCCAGAATCTGTCACGACCCATGGTACCCCCTTGATGTAACAAGGCACATAGAACCCCGGAAGGCTCCATGTAAGCCACTTAGCATTTCATAACATAAGAATAGAACAATAAAGAGTAAAACACATTTCAAGTCTTAAAAGTTTTTCATAAAAGAAAGTGGAAGTCTAGACTTATCTCAATTTGGTCATCTATTACAATAGTCAAAATGAGAAAGGGACACATCCCATACAACATAGTCCAAAAGGGAAATACAAGAAAGGAACTACAATGAGATAACATCTGTCCTCAAATCATGAGGACTCACCAACAAGCTAGGAGAATAAGCAAATCCAAGCTTTATCCACAACGGTGATCACCATGAGAACCGGACCCTACACTTGGGGAAAATGTAGGAAAAGTAGGGGTTAGTACAAAAATGCACTAAGTATGATAGTCATGCATCAAAATATTGAAAACATACTAAAAGGGACATTTCATTTGAATGCATGTAATTTACTAAGTTAAAACATCATTTTGAAGATAGTGGAAAAGCATAAGTTATAAGCATAGTCAATACATAGATCATCATAACATCAGAGAAACATATCATAAATACCCTCAAAACATACTTGTGAAATGCATGAATAAGACCCCATAAATCTCACCCATACTAAGTAAAGCTTCTTGAGTAACCATAGTTCATAGTTCATAATTCATATTGTTGTTGTGGGAATAAGTCTTAACCAACATAGACCATGTTAGCTTAACATGGAATCCGGTGTTACCCACACCAACAAGGGTTGTCCTATGTGCCTAAGCTAGAACCATACTCTTAGCTTAGGTGGATCCACTAGCTAAATAACCTATGGGGGCACATAGTTTATGGGATAAGGAGATTGCTACTAGAGCCCCAGACTCAACTAAGGTAGAAGGTCTCCATCTCATGAGACATACTTTGGGAACCCGGACTCAACTAGCGTAAAAGGTCCCATTGGGAAGCCGGACTCAACTAACGTATAAGCCTTCATCTCATATTCAATATCCACTCGGTGCTAAGCATTACTTCCCACGGAATATATATTAAGTCATAACTTGATTCATTAAGATAGCTCATTATATCATACGTGAGAATTACCTTTTACTGTCCATGTCTACATATAGATTCAATAGGTGAGAAAGCCTTCCAACCTTAGAATCATCATATTGTGAGAAAACCTTTCACATCATATCATATTCATACATAATTGTGTATATGAGATTTAACCTTTCAACAACACAACAACTAGATCATAATCATAGACACTTCACTCTCAAAGTGTTCTTAAAGCATATACAAAGATTTCATAAACATGCATAATATCATAATTTGCCCCATCAAGGATCAAAGCTCATATCAAATCAACAAATCTAGAATTCACTATATTAGACATGGATTTTATCATAATTCAAGTAACCAAATTACTACAAGCATAATCTCATAATATCCTTCTTTCATCAACACACCCACATCACGAGATCAAAATTTGGGAATATGGCGATTTCATGGGTTCTTGGGATTTCAACATTAAAACCATAATAAATCATCAATTCAATCATAATATAAAGTAATTCAAGCATTAGAATCATTATTGAAAGGAACCCATGACTTTGGAATCAAACCCTAGCTTTTGGGGGATTTCTATCTTTAAATACGGATTTTGAAGGGGCTCCATCGATGAATTCTATCCATGGATGAAGAGCTACCATACCTTAGCAATGAAACCCAATGAATTTGAGTAGAAGACCTTGATTCTTGAACCCTAGCTCCAACTTCCTTTCTCTTCTTTCTTGAAGTTCTAGAGAGAGAATATTTGGAGCGGATGAAGTTTTGGGAATAGTTTTGAGTTTTAGAAATAATGAGATGAATGACTTGATTTAGTGGTCTAAAATACTTATATAGGTTGTCTAAATTAGGCTAAAACGACACCACTTAATATTAATTAAAACCGGAAAACCCCAAAGTGCCCCTATACTTAACCCTTAAAAACCAGCTCCAAGGCCCCATCCACGACCCTCATTGACGGACCATGGTTGGACCCACGGCCCGTGCTGGTGAAGAGCGGGTTGGGGTTCAGAGACTTGGTTTCAGGGCCTTGACCTACGGCCCCTCACCCACGGGCGTAGAGTGACCAACAGGGCGTAGGTCCCTTCCGTTGGTCACTGTCCAGGCAGTTTTCTAGAGGTCCTCCTCAAGGACCCATGGTTGGTCCTTGGGGGTCTACCTTGACATTCTAACACGAAACCCTTTATTATTAAGTACTGGGAGATAAATCCAAGACTCTAACCCTCACGTTAAGCTCTAGTTTAGCCTAATAATTTCCGGAGTGTTACAATATCTCCCCACTTGGGAACATTCATCCTCGAATGAAGATCTAGACACCTTACGGAAGTAAAGACTCAAGACTAGCAGCCCATCATGCATGAAACATCAAAATAATGCACAATTCAAAGGAGGAAACATCAACTCCAACTCAAACATAATCAATGCATCACAAGGAAGTAGGAACTACAACTAACAACCCATTATGCATGAAAACTCAACATTTTTCATAACCATAGGAGGACCTACCTTCTCAAACCTAAAAGCATGCTAAACAAAATCTCAAAGAGCATTTATGCAATATGCTTCCAAAAAGCACAACTAAGCATGTTCAACAATTCATCTCATGAAGCATATAGACAACTCTTACTCAATGCATAACAACATGAGGAAAATCAATCATAAAAACTCATTTTCTTGCTAAACATGAATTTCTCAAGAACATGCATAACATAAGAAAATCATGAAAAAACACATATAACTCACATGACTCCCAAAACAAGAGAACTCAAGAGGAACTACTTACCTCAAGCTTGAATAGGAGTAGAAGGAAAGAGATGAGGATATCGGGACTTTATATCGGCCTCAACCTCCCAAGTAGGACCCTCAACTAAGTGATTCCTCCATAAAACCTTCACGGAAGCTATTTCCTTGTTTTTCAATCTCTTGATTTGGTGGTCTAGGATCTCTACCGGAACCTCTTCATATGAAAGACTTTCGTGAACTCCCAACCCTTCTAGGGGAATAATGGATGTCGGATCTCCAATACACTTCTTAAGCATATAAACATGAAATACCGGAGCCAACTCATTTGGAAAATCCAATTCATAGGCAACCTTCCCAATACGTTTCGCAATTTGGTATGGGCCTACATACCGGGAACTAAGTTTCCCTTTCTTGCCAAATCTCATCACACCCTTCAGGGGTAAGATTTTCAAATAGACCCAATCATTAACCTCAAATTCTAGATCCCTTCTTCTCACATCGGCATAAGACTTTTGTCTACTTTGAGCCATTCTCAACCTCTCTCTAATAAGTTAAACTTTCTCAATGTCTTCATAAACTAGCTCGGGACCTATCAAAGCAACTTCACCCACCTCAAACCAACCAACCGGATACCTACATCTCCTACCATACAAGGCTTTAAAAGGATCCATACCGATACTTGAGTGGTAACTATTATTGTAGGCAAACTCTATTAATGGCAAATGGTCATCCCAATTACCCTTGAAGTCTATTACACATGCCCTCAACATATCTTCCAATGTTTGGATAGTACGCTCCGCTTGCCCATCGATTTGGGGATGA
The DNA here is from genome assembly GCA_029582245.1 of Solanum etuberosum. Lineage (NCBI taxonomy): Eukaryota > Viridiplantae > Streptophyta > Magnoliopsida > Solanales > Solanaceae > Solanum > Solanum etuberosum. Next base: position 43,473 of record JAJONR010002726.1, read on the forward strand.
AAATCCGTGCTAAGCTTAACCTTAGTACCAAGACCTTTTTGGAATGACTTCCAAAAGTGAGAAGTAAATTGAGTACCCCGATCAGAAATAATAGATAGAGGAACTCCATGCGATTTCACCATATCTCTTATATACAACTTAGCATAGTCTTCCGCTGAATAAGAAACCTTAACGGGAATAAAGTGGGCTGATTTTGTCATCCGATCTATGATGACCCAAATAGAATCATGTTATCTCCGAGTGCGAGGCAAAACCACAATAAAGTCCATATTTACATCTTCCCATTTCCAAGTGGGAATACTTATATCTTTGGATAAGCCTCCCGGCCTTTGATGCTCAACCTTAACTTGTTGACAATTAGGACATTTGGCTACAAATCCCGGAATATCTTTCTTCATCTCATTCCACCAATAGACTTCCTGTAGATCACGGTACATCTTGGTGGCTCCCGGGTGAATAGAATACCGAGAACTATGAGCTTCTTCTAAGATTTGTTCCCTCAAACCATCAACATTCGGAACACATAACCAACCTTGGTACCTAAGCACCCCATCTCCCCCTTGGGAGAAAGCCTCAACGGACTTCTTAAGTACCAACTCTTTCAACTCAACTAATATATGATCAAGGCCTTGTTTAGACTTGACATCCATCACAAAGGACGATTCAGAACCATTATGGACCATGACACCACCCTTGGTGGAATCCACTAGTTGAACACCTAGTCGGGCCAACCTATGCACATCATGAACCAATTCTTTCTTTTCATCTTCTACATGAGCCATACTACCCATGGACAATCTACTAAGTGCATCCGCTACCACATTAGCTTTGTCGGGGTGATAAAGGACATTCATATCATAATCCTTCAAGAGTTCTAGCCACCTTCTTTGGCGAAGATTCAATTCCTTTTGACTAAACACATATTGTAGACTCTTGTGATCGGTGAAGACATCCACATGGACCCCATACAAGTAATGCCTCCATATGTTTAAGGTAAACACAACCGCCGCTAACTCAAGGTCATGGGTAGGATAATTCTTCTCATGGACTTTAAGTTGCCTTGAAGCATAAGCAATCACCTTACCCTTTTGCATGAGCACACATCCCAACCCCACTCTAGAGGCATCACAATACACCATAAAACCATCCGTACCTTCTGGTAAGGTCAACACCGAAGCGGAAGTAAGTCTATCTTTCAACTCTTGGAAACGTTTCTCACAAGCTTCTGACCACACAAACTTAGCTTTCTTTTGAGTCAAAGCCGTCAAAGGAGAAGCAATGGAAGAAAATCCTTCAACAAACCTTCTATAGTAACCGGCCAAACCCAAAAAACTTCTAATGTCGGAAGGAGATAGAGGTCTAGGCCAACTCTTGACCGCATCCGCCTTCTTAGAATCTACCTCAATACCCTTGCTTGACACAATATGACCAAGGAAAGCTACGGACATTAACCAAAATTAGCACTTTCTAAACTTTGCAAAAAGTTGTTGGTCCTTAAGAACTTGCAACACAATTCTCAAATGGTCCACATGTTCATTCTTATTCCTTGAATAGATCAAGATATTATCGATAAACACAATCACAAACATGTCAAGGTATTGTCTAAACACCCTATTCATCAAGTCCATAAACGCCGCCGGAGCATTAGTCAACCCGAACGACATAACCAAAAATCATAATGACCATATCGGGTTCGAAAAGCCGTCTTGGGAATATCAACCCCTCTCACCCTCAATTGGTGATAACCCGAACGAAGATCAATCTTGGAGAAATAACTAGCCCCTTGAAGTTGGTCAAACAAATCATCAATTCTTGGAAGAGGATACTTGTTCTTAATGGTCACTTTATTCAATTGACGATAATCAATGCACATTCTAAGAGACCCATCTTTCTTTCTAACAAACAACACGGGAGCACCCCATGGAGAGATACTCGGTCGGATGAAACCATTGTCTAGAAAATCCTTTAGTTGCTCTTTCAATTCTTTTAACTCGGCCGGAGCGATTCTATAAGGAGGAATAGAGATAAGTTGTGTATCCAGAAGAAGGTCAATACCAAAATCTATTTCCCGCTCGGGAGGAATACAGGGCAAATCATCAGGAAAAACTTCCGAGAACTCATTAACTACCAGAATCGAATCTAGAAAAAGGGTTTCGGAATCTACATCCCTGACCCTAACAATATGGTAAAAGCAACCTTTCGAGATCATCATTCTAGCTTTAAGGTAGGACACAAATTGACCTCAAGGCATAGAATTTCCCCCTTCCACTCTAAGATAGGCTCATTCGGAAATCGGAATCTAACCACTCGAGTTCTACAATTGATAGAGGCATGACATGCATGCAACTAATCCATACCAAGAATCACATCAAAGTCTAACATGTCAAGCTCTACCAACTCAACAAGAGTAACTCTAGGGTACAAGGAAACGGGACATCTTCTATAAAACCTGTTAGCCACCACAGAATCACCAATTGGGGTAGAGACCGAAAAAGGTTCTAATAACACTTCGGGGAGCATATCAAACTTCATGGCCACATAAGGTGTCACAAAGGACAAAGTAGCACCAGGATCTAACAAGACATATACATCAATAAGAAGGACTTTTAACATACCGGTCACCACATCCGGGGAGCTCTGTTTGTCACCTCGAGATTGTAGAGCATAAAAGTGGTTTTGCTTTGGAGCATTGGAGTTTGAACCGCTTGGAGGAGCTTGCTTGTCTTCTCTCCCCTTAACCTTGAGCATCGGGCAATCTCTCATCTTGTGGCCACTCTTTCCATAATTAAAGCAACCATTTGTGCCAACTAGGCACTTACCATCATGCTTTCTTCCACACTATGCACAATTAGGCCTAGCCACATAAGAGCCATTACTATTACCTCCTTGAGGTTTAGGGTTAGACACCCTATCCTTTTTGACCCTCGAGGGAGCACTAGAGGAACCTTGGTTGGAAAACCTTTGTCTAAACCTTGGTCGCCCTTGTCCATCAGACCTAGCATTGGAGAAATTCCCATCACGGGTTCTAGCTCTTTTCACCTCCCTATTCTTTTCCTTGAGTTTTGAATCCTAAATTTGTTGAGCATACACCATAATCCTTGAGATATCCATGTCATGGAGGAGCACTGTCGTACGGCACTCTTTTTCAACGAAGTCGCACAGACCCGACATAAACCTACTCATCTTAGACCTTGAGTTCGCCACCATAGTTGGAGCATATTTGGAGAGTTGGGTGAAATTTAGAGAATACTCATTAACACTTATACTTCCTTGATGAAGGTTGATGAACTCTTGTACCTTAGCCTCCCTCAACTCTAGGGGGAAGAACCTATCAAGAAATGTCGATTTGAACATTTCCCATTCTACTGGGCCCGCTCCTACGGGTCTCTCACCCTTCCACTAATCATACCACACTTGAGCCACATATTTTAGTTGGTAGGCGGCTAACTCCGCCTTCTCTTCAGAAGACCCTCCCATAATAGCAAGTACTTTATACACCTCGTCGATAAACCTTTGAGGATCCTCTTCCACGTTGGAGCCATGAAATTTGGGGGGGTTCATTCTTGCAAAATCTCTCACTCTTGAAGCCATCGAATTCACATTAGGATTCACCGGAGCTACAACCTCTCTATTGTCTTGAGCCGTCACGGCTTGAGCCAACAATTGGATAGTCGACCTAAACTCCGCATGGGCCACATTCTCAACCAAAGGATCAACCGGAGCTTGAGGAGGAGCTCCTTGATTCACATTGTCATCCTCTATCCTTCTAGCATTAGCCCTTCGTGTATTCATATCCTGAAGACACAAGAGAAGGATTAGAAGAGGGACTTTATAGAGTTAAACTCTATGACATGAGAAGGATTAGAAGAGGGACTTTATAGAGTTAAACTCTATGACATGAGTTAAGAGTAATGAAAGAAGTGAATTTCCTAAACATCTTCTAGTCTCTCATTCATAAATGTGGCGTGCTTCACACTTATGAACAAGACTCTACTAGAAGTGGCTTATGAGACATCATCCTAGAATCAATCTAAACCTCGTGCTCTGATACCAAGTTTGTCACGACCCAGGGTACCTCCTAGATGTAACAAGGCACATAGAACCCCGAAAGGCTCCATGTAAGCCACTTAGCATATCATAACATAAGAATAGAACAATAAAGAGTAAAAAACATTTCATGTCTTAAATTTTTTTCATAAAAGAAAGCAAAAGTCTAGACTTGTCTTAATTTAGCCATCGATTACAGTACTCGAAATAAGAAAGGGACACAGCCCATACAACATAGTCCAAAAAGGAAATACAAGAAAGGAACTACAATGAGATAACATCCGTCTTCGAATCATGAGGACTCACCAACAAGCTAGGAGAATAAGCAAATCAAAGCTTTAGCCACAACGGTGATCACCTTGAGAACTGGACCCTACACTTGGAAAAAATATAGGAAAAGTAGGGGTTAGTACAAAAATGCACTAAGTATGATAGCCATGCATGAAAACATTGAAAACATGCTAAAAGGGACATTTCATTTGAATGCATGCAATTTACTAAGTTAAAACATCATTTTGAAGATAGTGGAAAAGCATAAGTCATAAGCATAGTCAATACATAGATCATCATACATAAGAGAAACATATCATAAATACCCTCAAAACATACTTGTGCAATGCATGAATAAGACCCCATAAATCTCACCCATGCTAAGTAAAGCTTATTGAGTAACCATAGTTCTTAGTTCATAATTCATATTCTTGTTCATACTGTTGTTGTGGGAATAAGCCTTAAACCACATAGACCATGTGAGCTTAACATGGAATCCGGTGTTACCCACACCGACAAGGGTTGTCCTACTTGCCTAAGGTAGAACCATACTCTTAGCTTAGCTGGATCCACTAGCTAAATAATCTATGGGGGTACATCGTTTATGTGATAAGGAGATTGCTACTAGAGACCCAGACTCAACTAAGGTAGAAGGTCTCCATCTTATGAGACATACTTTCAGAACCCGGACTCAAATAGCGTAAAAGGTCCCATTGGGAAGCCAAACTCAACTAGCGTATAAGCCTCCATCTCATATTCAATATCCACTCGGTGCTAAGCATTACTTCCCATGGAATACATCTTTAGTCATAACTTGATTCATTAAGATAGCTCAGTAGATCTTGGGTGAGAATAACCTTTCACAATCCATGACTACATATAGATTCAATAGGTGAGAAAGCCTTTCAACCTTAGAATCGTCATATTGTGAGAAAACCTTTCACATCATATCATATTCATACATAATTGTGTATATGAGAATAACCTTTCAACAACACAACAACTAGATCATAATCATAGACACTTCACTCTCAAAGTGTTCTTAAAGAATATACAAAGACTTCATAAACATGCATAATATCATAATTTGCCCCATCAAGGATCAAAGCTCATATCAAATCAACACATCTAGAATTCACTACATTAGACATGGATATTATCATAATCCAAGTAACCCAATTACTACAAGCATAATCTCATAATATCCTTCTTTCATCAACACACCCACATCACAAGATCATAATTTGGGAATAATGGGATTTAATGGGTTCTTGGGGATTTCAACAGAAAAACCATAATAAATAATTCAAGCATTAGAATCGTTTTTCAAAGAAATCCATGACTTTGGAATAAAACCCTAGCTTTTGGGGGATTTCTATCTTTAAATTGGGATTTTGAAGGGGCTCCATGGATGAAGAGCTATCATACCTTAGCAATGAAACCCAATGAATTTGAGTAGAAGACCTTGCTCCTTGAACCCTAGCTCCAACTTCCTTCTTCTTCTTCCTTGAAGTTCTAGAGAGAGAATATTTGGAGAGGATGGAAGTTTGGGAATAGTTATGAGTTTTAGAAATAATGAGGTGAATGACTTAATTTAGTGGTCTAAAATACTTATATATATTTTCTAAATTAGGCTAAAACGATACCACTTAATATTAATTCAAACTGGAAAACCCCAAAGTGCCCCTAAACTTAACCCTCAAAAACCAGCTCCCAGGCCCCATCCACGACCCTCACTAACGGACCGTGGTTGGACCCACAGACCGTGCTGGTGAAACGTGGGTTGGGGTTCAGAGACTTGGTTTCAGGGCCTTGACCTACGTCCCCTCACCCACGGGCGTGAGCTGACCAACGGGGCGTAGGTCCCTTCCGTTGGTCACTGTCCAGGCAGTTTTCTAGGGGTCCTCCTCAAGGACCCATGGTTGGTCCTTGGGGGTCGTACCTTGACATTCTAACACGAAACCCTTTATTATTAAGTATGGGTATTACATCCAAGGCTCTAACCCTCACGTTAAGCTCTAGTTTAGCCTACTAATTTCTGGAGTGTTACAAAATCATAACCATTCCCAGTCAACTGCAATAGGGCCTAGCAAAAATGTCTAATATAGTGACCTATCTCGAAACACCCATATAAACTATAAATGAGAGCAACTAGCTGTGAAGACCCAACTAGAGTAACATGATATGTAGCCCCCTAAAGTCTACAATGACCATCATGAGACGTCAGGCCTGAAATCTGCATGTCGGAGGCACCTCGACCAACCTCAGAACCCCCTGGAACCTAACTGCTACCTCCATAGGCCTGATAGATCGAGAAAAAAAGTCTCTTTTTGAACTGATACTCACCTCGAAGTGGAATGTTGTCACTAATGTACTAATGGCAAGGCCTCTTACCCTTTCCACAGCCTTCACATGACTCACAACCTGGGGAAATGTAGACCTCGCTGATATCAGATGCTCTGATGCCAACCGGTGTGGCAAAGTCAACCCCCTAATGAACTCCTGACTCAACTCCTGATCTGAAAGGAACAATGTGGGGCTATGCCCAACCGACTCTAGAAACCCCTAAAAATAGTTAGAAATGGATGACGAACAATGTTGGGGACCAATCAACCTAACTGTCCTTTGAGAAAACACGTTGCAACAAGAACCACACATATCTTAGGAGTACCCTTGAAGGAGCTCGAACCTCCTACATTGAATGTCGAGGAACTGAGGTAGCCAAAGACCCTATCAAAGCCTGGGCTTCCCCCAGACTCTCTGAATGATGAAGAGTGCCTCTAACCTCAAGGTAGATGCCCGACCGAGGCCTTCTATCCCGATAACATGTCGAAACCCTAGTGGAATGTGTTAATTCTCCGTCCGCACCAATCATATTCTTCGTGTTATCTATCTAACAGAGAGTACATTCCAAGGAAGTAGGTTTCAAGGTTAATCAAATCGACAACACACGATAAAAGTCAAAAACAAAATTTCCTAAGAATTCCCTATACCCTCCCAAAGATAGGATATGGACGTCTCTGCACCGACCCGTAGGACTCTACTAGGCATTTTCCCTCATACCAAAGATGTCGGTCAACCTAGCGCTTTGACACCAAACAGTCAAGACTCGATTTCTCAGGTCATCATGGCATCCACTACACCCCTCCAATAGATAAGCCTAAACCTTAGCCCAGAGCCATAAGCAAATACTACCAACCGGAAGCCAACAACAAGGACAGAAAAGCATATAACAAAGCAAAGAGAAGATAATCACATAGAACAATACATGAACCATCCCAACACTTGGCATCAGTCAGTAGTGAGCATCTAATGAAAATAAGAGTTCAAGGCTTTTACAAATACTAAATAAATACAGGGTGTCTCTGTGTACAATATAAAGACTAAGCCTAGAAAAAAATAGATAGAAATATGCAACTCTGAAAGTTATGAGCTCACCCTAGTCTCTTAACACCAAGTTGCTCCGCACGACTCCAAATCAACGGTGATAACTCAACTACAATCTGCAGGGGGTAAAGGTGTAGTATGAGTCCCAAAACCAATACTCAGTAGGCATCAGTTGACTGATCTCAAAAGATAATACAAGTATAAACAATAGGTGATAGATCATAGCACAACTAATGAAACAGGAGATGTTAAAGTAGATAGACAATAAAAGGAAGAAACAAGATACAAGGGGTGAGAAGCGAAGTCAAGAACGCACCTAGCATGCAAACCAACTACCTATTCGCAAGCAACTAAGATACCAAGTCAACTACCTAGGATTAGGAGGACCCACTAGCACAATTCTAAAGTCCAAAAGCTATCAGCTAACAAAAAAATAACAAAGAACGGAATATAGTAAAACAATAACCTAGTCGAACCCTTATAGAGCCGGAAGGTACAAACAACAAACATAACCCAACCGGCCCCCATAAGTTGGAGGGTACAATCAATAAAGAAGAATACTGGTGACAGGCAATGCATATGAATGTAGAGGATGAACTGGGACTATCACAGAAGTGCCATGAATCCGAACCCAAGAAGTAAAAATCGGGCTCCCAGCCCAAGTAATAATGACCACAATCAACTCCCAACCCAATCATCAAGAGTGAAAAATTATTCTAGGCCACCCAGCCAGTCAATCCACTCCCAACCCAACAAGTAAGAGTGACCCGTTGGCATGTCGACTTAGAAAAGGATTTCAGTATATCAAAGCTGCCCAACTAGACAGTCCACTCCCAAGGGTGTAAGCCGACCACTAGTAAGAATGACCCGGGGGCGTGTTGACCCCGAAGAGGATCTCAAGGTAGCCAGAATCATGTAAGAAACGGTGTTGAAGCACCGACTAGTAAAATAAAAACTGAGCACATCCCAAATGCCTCAAAATCTAAAGACAATAAATCAAGTGGTCCAGGTGGTACAACTCTCATTAAAACTAGGTTTGGTTAAAAGCCAAGTAAAATAGTATTTCATAAAGAATGATAAATATTCCAATGCATGAATCGGGATCTTACCACAAAATCCATGAGAATGAACAAACAATGCAACACATGCCGCCACCAGCATTAAAACAAGGAACTCAAGTGAGACAACCATACAGCCAACCAAAACACGCAACCAAAAGAAAAAGTACTAACCTGGGATCTGACTGGTCCTCACATACGGCCTCGAACCCAACAATATAATCAAGCTCAATAAGAATATAATAGGTTTACTACTAAACAACAAGCGAAGGGGCCAAAGAAGAGGTCTCAAACCAATAAAAAGGGGAACTAACTCAAGGGATGACACCCTACCCCAATCATACTGCTCCAGTCCCTAACTGAGCATAGCTAGGACCAACCCACAGCTACGACAAGCCACCAAGGTCACAAGCACCAACACAAGGAGAACAACCCAATACAAGCCCTATAGGGAACAAATCATAACTACGAGGCGGTAAAACACAATCTAAAGCATCTAAGGTCCAACCTACTCTAAGGCCAAAAAGTACCAATCCTAACAAGGATAAACAAGATCATCTACACCACAAGAGAAGCGACAAGCCTAAAATAAAAATCCTACCACCCACACTAAGCCCAAGGCTTCTACAAAATCAAGAAAAGATGGAATAACAAGATAAAAGCTAAGTACCCATAAATACCATAAAAACTTACATGAAATCTATACTAGGCACTATCTAAGAAGCCCAATACAGAAAGTAGACCGAAGCCTACCTCAAAGACAGTCACGAGCACAACGAATCCACTTCACATGAGCTATCCACATCTGAATCACCTCCGAACACCGCCATGCTATCAAATTATTGATCACAATGTCATTAAGGGTGTTTTGACACAAAAATTGCAACAACTTGAAATGGACCCAAAATTAAGTCAAAATGAGAATGTGGGACCCGCACCATGAATCCTAAAATTGACTCTCCTAAAAGGTCCTAAATGACTAACCGAGCTTGTTACCTAAAATGGAACAGAATTCCATACTCGGAACAGCCCAAACAAACACATGCACACAATTCACCAATTAAAGAGAACAGACAGCTCCTTTGGGGTGAGAGTACCTCAAACAGAAACTTCTCAAACATCAACGAACACTCCAATGCATAGCCCCAATCACCATGGACCTCCAGCACTTTGAATCACCCAAAACGGAGCTCCCAAGCTCCCAAAATCGAAGTTGGAAACTTGGAAGAAAGGCTGAAAAGGGCTACGAGTATTAATTAAAAGACCAATGAGCTAGCCTTCACAAACGTAGAGGATCCATGCGAACGCGGCTAACCAGTCAGCTTGGCACCACGAACGCTACAGCCTAGCGCAAACGTGCAGGCCACAACAAATGCCACCCGCGAATGTGTCCCCTAGGTGGGCGAATGCGCTGGCCAAGGTGTGAAGCCTTTGCTAACGCGGTCGTAGGCGCGCAAACGTGGAGCACACCCTGTGCTACACTAGCTATCAGTACATCTGCTGATGTGCTCCAATTTCAAATTCTTCGACGGGGTACCCGAGATTCATTCGGAACCTTGTGCACACAAATAAAATATGATACCCCCATTGAATTCGGCATTTCAAACTCAACTAAACCATCAAAACTTTTATCTGAGTTCATTTCGATGAAAAGTAGGTCTCACACCCAAGTTGCGTTTTAAGCTAAAATCCACAAGAGGGGTTAAAATTTGACCCGAAGACTCAGAAACCGCAAGACAGGTCGTTCTAGACCAAACTTGATATTTCAGAGCTAACCGCGCTGATGAAATTCTCATCTAAGCACGTTTACAAAGAATGTTGACCAAAGTCAAACCTTGGCTTTAAACTTCTAAGTTTAAATGCCTAACGGCACAAACTCACACCAAAAGTCTCGAGGCCCGAACCAACCCTGCGCCTAGGCTAAAATGGCCCTTCCGAAGCTGATTAAATTGTCAAAATTGTATTCTGAAGCCATCTTTCTGAACTTTTGACTGAAGTCAACCGTTCAAGTTTTAAAGGCTCCAAAACACAAAAACTTGCACAAAACTCAAATGAACGACCAGATGACCAAACTGTCAGTCCCATCAAGTCATTAATGACTTAGAGTCACTACAGAAAAGTTGTAAGCACTAAAAAGATTGGAAAATGAAGAAAATGACCAAGATGGTGATTGCAAAAAAAATTCAATATACCATGAGCAGCTAGCAAGGATAAAATCCCACATGAACTATTGCCAACAAATAAAAATGTACATGAAACTCATTAAATTAGTTTATTCCCCTTGAGTCACCAAATATAAAAACTCTTACTTGTGCGAAGGAATTCATAAATCACCCAATCATTTTCCATCTTATTCTTTCCCCTTAATATCTTGCGATTATCCTTAAGTTTCCAACAAACTTTTGCCACTTCTCATAGTTATAACATTTGCCTCTCCCAACATTTGTAACACTAAATCCCAATCTAGTGTAAATTGTTTCGTATCTACCACTAAATTTACTTTGTTTCCAATGACTTTTACTATTATACATTAGCATCATAAAAGTTTACATTGCATCAGAATAAGAAAGGCTTTTTCAAGGGCTAAATGGTGCATTTGGATATAAAAGTGCGAAATTGATTCTCTTGTGGAAACTATATCTTCCACGATATTAAGTCATAAATAGGATTTGAGAACTTCAGACACAGTATGTTGCTTATTTTCTCACCTGTAATAATCTGTCAAATATTTTATCTATCACTCTAGAGGCATTTTACAACTTCCTAATTTTTGAGGTGTCTATAAATTGAGTGATAATTACATTTCGAGAAAAGTCTCAAAATCATCCTCTATAATAGTCCTTGATATATGAATATTGGTGCATTTTTAGTCACCTTTTTTACTTCTGTTAATTTTCTAACATGCTACCGCTTCTCTATTCATAGATTTATATATATATATATATATATGAATTCAAACTTAATAGGTGACATTCATGATTCTCTGAACTCGTACTAGTAGGGTAAAGTATCGTATGAATTACTATTATATATTTGCTTTTGAATAAACGAATATAGAACTACTATATATATATATATATATGAATTCTAACTTAGTAGGCGACATTCATGAGAGATTGAAATTAAGAATGACAAATAAATGTAAATAGGACACCAAAAATGAACTGATAACCTGCAGCACATAATGTTACGAATTTGATTTTGGTTTGGTGGAAAAGTCTAAGTTATTGTTTGCAAATAAAAATGAATGGGTTATCATGCCTTTATTATATTTGTCTTTGTAAATTATACTACTTACTAATAGATAGATCATAGATAATTTAAATTTTATGAAAAGGAGGCTATATATGTTATTGATTTTCTGAAACTCTTTCCACTTTCCAGTAAAATATTGAAGTGTCTTGTGAATCACTAATTTTTTTTTGCTTTAAAATCAATGAACATAGAGAAGTGAACATTGAATAGAGAAGCGGGCCCAAGTTTTAGAGAATATTTTCACATGAACACAAACGGCCAAACATAAAAAAAACTATGAAGTTAAAGAGGCGAATATAAGTGAACTAAAAATTCAACTATGAAGGACTATTAGTGCTCCATATTAAATAATGATGATGATTTTGAGTTTAAAATTAAAGATAAAGGATTATTTTAAGCTTTTTCTCATTACATTTCTCTGGAGGGATAAGTCAGTCACCGAAAGTTGTTCCATATGATCATTTTATTGAATTCAGATCATGTTAAATCCTGAAGAAGTTTGTACTAAGATTAAAAATAAATGTTCAAGTTAGATCATCACTTTAGGTTCAAAACAGAAAGATGATAAGAGCCATCTAAACTGATGGAAATTACTTGCATTAACCAACAAATTAGGTCTTCTCTATCCTAGGTACTAAAAAAATCCTTCTATGTAAATACAAGCAATTGAACTTTCTTGTCAGGATTGATATGAATAACGCTAACCCATGAATGAGTCTAATTGCTCAAGAAGTACATGAATCAAAGATGAAGCACCAATTATAGTGGATGATGAAGTAAATACATTGAGGTTGTGAAGGAAAAGGGGAAAGTAACCCACTAAAGATCATCTACAAATCAAAAATAAAAAATTAAAATCGAGGTAAAATATATAACTTTCTTGATAGTGGAACTAAACAACGAGTTCCTTCTCTTGCTAAACTAATTTATGTACTTATTACCTAATTAAATGTGACTTCATAATATTTGAGCGTCTTTCTAATTCAAAACGATATTGCTTGTGCTGGCAGAGCCATATAAATTGTGTTATCTAGATTATTAGGAAATAATGTCAGCCCATCGTCATTATAATGATTCAGCCATTTACATTATCACAATTTACTATCTTTTCTTATTTATAATGATAAACAACCAACCAAAAATGATGTAATGTTCAAACTAAAATTTAACATTGAATTAGAGCTTTTTTCCGTGGACAACTATATTTCATCGGTACTTTAAAGTTTAAATAGAACAATGAGTACATTTCTCTTTGACAAAGGCTAAGAACTGTAATCCCTCACAATACAACGCACTGTGAACTCAATCAAAGTCGTGAAAATCAACTAAAAGATGCATAAATAATATAACTTTTCAAATGGAAGGCATTTAACGGAGTACTGTAGATAAAGGATCGAACAATGAGTACATTTCTCTTTGACAAAGGCTAAGAACTGTAATCCCTCACAATACAACGCACTGTGAACTCAATCAAAGTCGTGAAAATCAACTAAAAGATGCATAAATAATATAACTTTTCAAATGGAAGGCATTTAACGGAGTACTGTAGATAAAGGATCGAACAATGAGTACATTTCTCTTTGACAAAGGCTAAGAACTGTAATCCCTCACAATACAACGCACTGTGAACTCAATCAAAGTCGTGAAAATCAACTAAAAGATGCATAAATAATATAACTTTTCAAATGGAAGGCATTTAACGGAGTACTGTAGATAAAGGATCGAACAATGAGTACATTTCTCTTTGACAAAGGCTAAGAACTGTAATCCCTCACAATACAACGCACTGTGAACTCAATCAAAGTCGTGAAAATCAACTAAAAGATGCATAAATAATATAACTTTTCAAATGGAAGGCATTTAACGGAGTACTGTAGATAAAG